>CM071935.1:62531308-62773795 GCA_016081115.2 Rehmannia glutinosa | reverse complement strand
GTATTGCTTAGAAACAAAATCTCAAGCAAACTTCCTTCCTTTTTCTTTTTTTTTTTTTTTTTTTTTTTTTTTTTCTACATAGGTTCAAGCTTGTCTTTGACAGTAGGGATGTCATGCGTAGAGGGCAAAAATTAGTCATATGTATACTATGCGCTAATAAAAATGTCCTGTAAAAATCGCGTTTTGCAAAAGTCGCATGTATGTAAGCGTCACCGATTTTGGTTTTGCAAAATGCGTTTTGCAAAATAGTCACTATGTATATGAAAATCTGATTTTGGTCGTAATATCACTTGTAATTGGAAGTACATTGTCTTTGTACATAAATATTTGAAATTCGGTGAAATTAGTACCAAAATTAAGATTTCCATATAGTTCAGGACCATTTTGCAAAGCGTGCATTTTGGACCAAAACCAATAGTTTGCTATAGTTCTGGAGACTTATTTGCAAAATGTAATTTTTGAGGACCTTTTGCTGCGGATGTCTTATAATTACGGGGACAAATTTTGCATTTTTGCCATGTGTAGAGTATTGAGTACCCATCCGTTTAAGAGTATTAATACTCCGATCTCTATAATATTTAGGGATAATTACAAAAAATTCCTAAGGTTTGGGGTAATTACAAAAAAAAACCCAAAGTTTTCTTAAAAATTACAAAAAAACCCTTGATGATTGATCGCCATAAATATTCTCCCATCATAAGAAAAAAATATTTAAAAAACCCTTGAGTATTTATAAAAATTACAATCACCCCCTTAAATTTTGAACATAATCAAACCAGAGAGGTTTATTTGTAATTTTAAAACATCTGTAGTTTTTTTTGTAATTAGCCCAAACCTCAGGGGTGTTGTTGTAATTATCCCTAATATTATACTATTTGTACCGTCTCAAACCCGATTAAGAAACTATACCTATTACCCATATCCATCCAAAATCCATTTGCTAATACTTGCATACTATCCGTATCCGCCCATAACAGTTTCCTTTTCAACTCATTTAACAGCTCAACTCTTTCACATGTGAGTTGAACTTGAGTTGTATCTGAGTTTGGCTTGAGGAAGTTGAATATAACTCTAAATGCTTGAGAGAATTTCTTGTGTCTTGTTGCATGTAGTTGTGTTGTTGTATCTCTTATTGAATGTTCCTTAGCCTTTTATACATGAGATTTAAATTTTACCCGTCGAAGAAATACACAAATTTCAAATCACATCATTAGAAAGTTGACATCTCCTTTTTATACAGCCTTGATGTTAACCTTTCATGTTGCTTTTCAGAATGACAGCTTCATCAACACTGGTGTTTCCTAATGGCTTCATTCATTTGGTGTTCATTAAATGCAATACTAGTTTTGGTCAAACATCATATATACTTTGTTTTCCTCAAATGAAAATCCTTCTTGGGCTCTGTGCAATAGACATATCTCCAACTCACTTGAGATGAATGATTGCAAACATAACTGACGTCAAAAAAATTCACTTTTAGTCCCATAAGACTAAGCACTGACGATTTTAGTCCCCATTGTTCTCACTTTTACTCCATAAATTACATTTTTAACCAAAAATGGTCTCATAGGACACGAAAACTTAAATTGTCGCGTGATGTCCATTTAAAACGGAGAAAGTTATTGATGAAAAAAATAGTCCCATACACTACAAGAAAACTGCTGATAGACACCACCAAAAAGACACTGGTTTTATGACTTTACTGGTGTCTTTTCCATATAACATCGGTTTTGTAAGAAACCGGTGTCTAGTTAGTGCTGTCGTTTGATAAACAACAGCAGTTTCCTAGAACCGATGTCTATTGTAAAACAATTTCCCAAATAGACACCGGTTTTGGCATCGGATTTCGAAACTGGTGTCTATTTATATAAATTATTTTAGATTAGACACCAGTTGTTTTTTGACAACGTTCCAAAATCGGTGTCTATAATATTTAAGAAACTAGATCTTTCTACACCGATTGTGGATCCGGTGTCTAATCATATTTTTATTACACCGGTCTAAAAAGGGTGTCAATACATATTTTTTATTTTACCTCATTAATTAGGTGTTAATCTTTTTAAAGTTATTAGATCTTAGTTTATTATACAAACACTGTCTACCAAAATATCTCATTTGCGCTCTCTCCCGACGCTCGGTGCCTCGATGCCGCTCGTGTTCCACTCACCACCAACCACCACGTCAACCTCTCGGCTTCTTTCCGCACGCCACCGCCATTCGTTCTTTGCCTTGTGTTGCTTTTTACGCTACCGCTAGTCATATTACATTTTTTCCAACTTCGCTTAAGCCCTTAGGCCAACCAAAGCACCCGTCGCACAAATTCTTTCTCCCATCTTCTCTCGACATAAATTTCTCTCCCCTCTTCTTTTTTTTCTCCCTCTCCTTTTTCTCCCCCTCTATTTCTCACATTCTCCTCTCTAATTCACCACCATGTTGTCGCTACACCCTGAGGAAGAAAACTTTGTAAAACCTTCCATCGAGATTGAGTATCGTCTACTAACATGTGCTTTTGTTTTCATATTATACTAGGAATAATATACTTTATTGGAGATTTTTTTAGATTTCGTATTGTCTTGATGGATTTGGATTTTCCAGGCATGTGGTTCTTCCAATGGAAGTTGCTAAACTTCTTCCCAAGAATCACCTACTCACGAAAGTAAGTTATTTGTATGCTTATGGCTATTTTGATATTCATTAAGTATTTTCTGAGTAATTAGGTTTTTCTTTGGTTTCTGAATCCAGTTTTTTGTTTTAGTGACTGAATTTTTAAGCATTTGATTTTAGGAATGGTGCTGTGATATGATGATTTTATAAAATCTATTCAATTAATGATTAGCAAATACTCTGTAATCCTTGAATAAATCAAATACCATTTTATTTGGAAGCTGTTATTGCGAATGGCCCGGAGATTTCGGGTTTCGTAGGTTTCAAACGAATAGGATGTTGGCCAAAAATTCCATTTAGTACATGCATATGTATGTTGATTGGTCTGTCCCTTTCAATAGGTTGCTGGTTAAGAATAACTTCATTATACTCACTTCACTTCTCCATTATCACACATGAATGTGTAGTCTATGAATGTCATGTACTTCTAATGCATCTTATATTTAGCTGATCTAAACATTATTTAATGCTTTGTTTTTTATGACAGTCTATACAAATCTGTGATTTTTATGCCAAGTGATACAGAACAATTCATTGATCGTGTGTTTTTCTCATCGTGTTACATCAAGCATCTGATGTATTCGTTTGTTTTATACAAAAGAATTGATTTAACTATGTTCCATTTATCTTGTGCAGGGGGAAATAAACATTATGAGCTTCCATTGACTATCAATGATGTGTATCTCCCGTATCTTCCTTTGGTGCACATCTTTGACCGTGTCATTGAGGAGTGTTTAATCAATCATGTGGCCTGGACCTTAATCGGATTTTGGCAAGGGGTTGGTAGGTTACATTTATTTTTCAATCATTAGAACTTACGCAACTCCATTGACGATATATCATGTTATTTTTATACTCGCATGATGTTAAGTTTTTCATTGGAGATATTGGAGTGCTTAAACCAACTATTGACTATGCAGTTCCTCGGGTATTGGCTAGAATTATTCAGGTTGGTGTCCATCATTATATATAACTATTAATAATAATTAGATTGTTGCATTCTCTGAGATGGGTGTGTGGGATGATGCAGGAGTGTGTTGTCTTAATGAATCATTTTTCCCAATGTTAGATAACACATTCTCTGACTTGGTTACTTGTGATAATGAGATCTGATGTCCAGCAATGGATTTGTAAAGTTACTGGCTAATGTTACTAATTTACACTTGCACTCTAGTCTCTAGCCAGCTTCGGTCTTCAACTCCCAAGCCTGTCATAATCTCACACACACATTATATCTCTTTCTTTCTCACCCCATTCCATCATGAATTCGTGCTTGATTTATTGATTGAGTTGAAGTCGAGATATAAGCTCGTAGGATCAGTAGAGCTCAACACACACAAAACATTCCAGCAACAAAAGATAAAACATACTTCTCTTGACAAGTCATGTAACAGGATTTATGATGATGTATTTCATTTGTCTTTAAGGGCATTTGTGGTAAAGTACTTGGATTAGAGGATGTCATTCATATAGATGATTGAATCTTTTTATTGCCGATATGGTGTTACACCATTCACCCCTTTGAAGGGACTTCTAATTACAGGTCCTATCTTTTGTTGTTTCTTCTTAGTTGTATGATCACATTCCTTGTACCTTTTGCAGTTGATGCCTTCTACACTCCATCCCTTTTTGATTTCTCCAGATGCTATTTATTAATAGTTTTTGTACAGTTTGACAAGTTTGTGTCATCACTTTTTGTGCAGGTTAAGAACATGGCAGAAAATGTTCCATCTTTTAAAGAGGGAGGAGCGTTGTGGTTTACCGATTTGACTACTCCATATACCATGTATATTTTTCCAATTTTGACAACATTGTCATTTTGGATTACAGTGGAGGTATCCTTTTCTGTTATTTATGTTCACTCTATAATTTGTCAAGAAATAATTACAATTTTTCTCCAATTGCATCCTCTCGGATTCTTCTTGACAGTTTGATGTTATATTGATTTCACTTTTCTTTCTTTGCTTTTTGCTATTTGTTAGAAATCTGATCAAGGATGCAGTTGGAGGAAAGCCTTTGTACACAACTATGGTAAGTGGGAAAACACACACACACACACACACACAATTTTGGTATTTTTGAAAGTTATGTTGATCATATGGTACGAGCATTGGTGGTTTATCATATGTTGTCCATTTTGTTTGCGGGGATGGAGGGGATGATACTTTTGAATGAACCAACATTGATCATATGTTGATCATGTAAGTCCAAGTGGCTACAATAATCTAGAGGGGTGAATAGATTATCCCGGTTTTCAGATTTTGCCCTCTTTTGAAAGACTCAAGCAAAGATGAAATGCAAAGTGCGGAAAGTAAATAGCACACGTTGATTTAAAGAGGTTCAACCCACCTAGGCCTAATCCTCTACCACCCCAAGTATATCAGGGATGGACTTCAAAAAAGAAAAAAAAATTATTAATTTACCAAAAATTAATACAACACCTTGAGGATTACCACAACCTCTTTCACTACCTTGAGGATTACCACAACCCTCTTACAACACCTCGAGGATCACCACAACCCTCAAACACCTATCACCTAGATCACCCAGTGTATTCTTACCACAAGAATACTCACAAGGATGACTTGTGTTGAATGATGACCAAAATCAAGATTACAACTCAAAAATGATTGAAACAATATGAGTACAAGTGTAATCAAGAATTGAAAGCCTAGACCTCAAATTTGTGCAAGTGAAAGTGCTTAGCTAATACAACAAGATATATGAAATTGTTTGCTTGATTCTTTTTGCTTGTATAGAGTGTTGTATCTTGTTATTTGAATGAAGCCTCTATTTATAGGAGAGGACTTGGCTTTCATTTCCAGACATTGGCTCCTCCTTGGGGAGTGATTTGGTGCAAAAGAAACCATTTAAAATGATCAATATAGCTGTTAGAAATCCATCCCACAAAATAGGGAAAAGCTATCCCAAAACGCAATGAATAGTTTGTCGATAAATGGGGGTTCGACCAGGTCACGTGCAGAGATAAAATTGAAATTGAATTCTGCGAATTTTTACACAGGCAACCGGCCTGGAGGGAGGAAGTGCGGCCGTCTTAGTTGTGACCGGTTGGACTTGAAGAAATTACGAAAAGAGAAGTCCGAACGAGAAGAGGGTGCTCCAGCACCCTGGTCGCCCTCCTTTTTTCTTTACGTCCCATTTTTGTTTCAAAACTCAACTCTCAGTACGGGTTGCCCTAGAGAGGGCGACTGGTCGAACTGAAACAAATGTGTTGTCCAATTTTTTATCGAAAATAAACTCCAAAAATACTCCGAAAAATAGAAAAAACATTTTAAGACGATCGGAAGTATTTAGACAACATTTAGGGACATTGTTTTAATTTAAAAACTTATTTGAACAAAATCGAACAAAATCATCAAAATCATGATAAAAACATTTATCTAACAAACTCCCCTTTTTGATGATTACAAACCAAAACAATTTTTCGAGGACGATTTGAAAAATAAATAAATTTTCGGTTTTACAAGTAAACTATCCGTTAAAGACATTTCATACAAAGCTCCCCTATTTATGATCATATAAACAAAAGATTATTATAAGTTAGAAGCACAAGCTATAACAAGCTTATATAAGGTGCATATAGATATCATGAGCTAAGAAGCTCCCCTGTCACAATACTTATAATCATTTGCACTTGAGTACATAATACAAGCCATGAACTAGGTATTCTTGGCTTTAGGAAGTCATAGTTTATAGCTTTTATTGCGAGCTTTTAATAAGCTTCTTTTAGCTAACGAGCTAATTTCCTGTTTCTCCCCCTTTGGAATCATCAAAAAGAATGTTAGAATGATAAAAACATCATACAATTATATCAAAGTGCGCAAAAGAGTCGGTTTATCAACCGTTGAGCAATTTAGGCTTAAAAATCCAAAGAAAATGGGAGAAATGTATCATAAAGAGTTCATACGCTCGTTTATTTGCCAAAACATGATCTCAATAAGTAGAGAAGGCTTTTGGAAGCAATAGAATCATGTAGAAGTTGAAATTTTCATTGCGATATTTTATCGAACACTTTGTGGGCGTGAAAATTAAAAGAGGTTGTATATAGCCCTTGTAAATGTTTCAAGCCAAAAAATCATCACCAATTCACATCAATCATCATACAATACAACATAATAAATAAGCTCAGCAAGATCATATGCAAAAAATATCAAGAATTATACAAGAAGGTCATAAACTCAAGGGTTCAACCCAATTGAGCAAAGGAAGAGAAATTCTTACCATTTGATCGGAAAAGATGAGCCATGATGATGATAAACATACTATATAATTGCCAAGTTGTGAATTGAATGCATGAAAACAAAATTTGAGTGAAGTTTGTGTGAATTTGGCAAAGGGGACGAAAAATGGCAAAAATAAGGTAAAATGGCGAATGTCAAGACAAAACGTTTTAATCCAAAATTTGCTTAGGCACTGGTCGCGTTGAGGGCGACGGTTGCCCTCAACCTGTTTAGCCCCTTTGTTTTGACATTTTTGAAGAAATCCGAATTTTCAACCAAAAATCCGATTTTCGCCCCTAAGTTTCAAAAAATATGCAAAAGGCTAAGAAGCCTCATTCAATATGCATTATGCCTAACCTTGAGCTTGTATCGACGCAAAAGTCTCGGAAGATAGCGGTTTAGTAAAAATGTCCGCTAATTGATCTTGAGATGGTACAAAAGATATCTCAATTTTTCGTTTTGAAACACAATCCCTTAGAAAATGATGTCGAATCTCAATATGTTTAGTACGGTTATGATGAACCGGGTTTTGAGCAATATTTATAGCGGATATATTATCACAAAAGATAGGTACATTTTCAAAAGAGCATTTGTAATCCGCTAAGGTTTGTTTCATCCAAAGAAGTTGAGTACAACAAAAAGCGGTGGAAATATATTCGGCCGGCCGTTGAAAGAGAAAAACACGTTTTGTTTCTTTGAAAACCAAGAAACTAGGCAATCGCCTAAAAATTGACATGATCAGGAAGTATTTTTCCGATCATCAATATTTCCGCATAATCCGAATCACTATAGCCTTTAAGAGAAAAATTTTCATTCTTTGGATAGAATAAACCATATTGAATAGTGCCTTTTAAATATCGAAAAATCCTTTTAACGGCACTCATATGAGATTCTTTGGGATTGCTTTGAAAACGAGCACATAGGCATACGGCATGAAGAACGTCCGGTCTACTAGCGGTTAAATAAAGTAAACTACCAATCATACCTCGATACTTTGATTCATCCACGGACTTGCCTTTTTCATCTTTGTCAATTTTGACATTTGTTGCCATGGGGGTGGAAACGGTTCTTCCCTCTTCAATACCGAACTTTTTCAAAAGTTCTTTTGTATATTTTGATTGTGAGATGTATATGTTTTCTTGACATTGCTTAATTTGGAGTCCAAGAAAAAATTGAGCTCCCCATCATACTCATCTCAAATTCACCTTGCATTAACTTAGAGAATTTCTTGCACAAAGAATCATTAGTAGCACCAAAGATAATATCATCAACATAAATTTGCACAAGTAAACAATCTTGCCCTTTTTCAAAAACAAAGAGAGTTGTATCAACTTTACCTCTTATAAAACCATTTTGCAAAAAAAAAAAAGCTAAGTCTATCATACCATGCACGGTGCTTGTTTTAAACCATACAAGGCCTTTTTAAGTTTATAAACATCATTAGGCCTAGAAAAAATTTCAAACCCCGGAGGTTGTTTTACATAGACTTCTTCTTGAATAATACCATTTAAGAAAGCGGATTTAAAATCCATTTGGTAAAGTTTGAAATTTTTAAAACAAGAATAGGCAAGTAAAATACGAATAGCTTCTAAACGTGCTACGGGTGCAAAAGTTTCATCATAGTCAATACATTCTTCTTCAATACCCTTGAGCTACTAACCTTGCCTTATTTTGAACAATGTTGCCTTGATCATCAAGTTTGTTCAGGAATACCCATTTTGTACCAATTATGGTTTGAGAAGGAGGACAAGGTACCGCGATTCCCCATACATCATTTCTTTCAAATTGATTCAACTCCTCTTGCATCTCTAGGAACCAATCCTCATCCTCAATAGCCTCCTTAGCATTTTTATGCTCCTTTTGAGAAATAAGAGCTTTCTCGGTAAATTTTCCCGGGTCATCACTTTGTCAAGGGGATCACCAATAATAAGATCTTTTGGGTGATCTCCCTTAAATTTCAATGCAACGGGAAGATCCGAGATATCACCTCTATCTTCTTGAGGACCATTTGAAGTGGACGATTGATCATTTGATGTAGGCGGTTGAATATCAACTTGAACAATTGGTTCAATAATATCCTCTTCATCACTGTCATCATTGGGTATTCTTTCAACACCCGAAGCTTCATTGAATTTGACATGAATGGATTCTTCGACAACTCCACTAGTCTTATTGTAGACCCGATATGCTTTGCTTTTTGTTGAATATCCCATAAATATCCCTTCATCGGCCTTAGGATTAAGTTTTTCCAATTGGTCCTTGGTATTCAAAATAAAGCATTTACACCCAAATATCTTGAAATAACTAATATTTGGAGTTCTACCTTTCCAAAGCTCATATGGAGTTTTATTCATTTTATGATGAATATAAACTCGATTAATGACATAGCAAGCGGTACTTACGGCCTCGGCCCAAAAGTATTTTGGAAGTGAAAATTCATTGAGCATGGACCGACTCATCTCTTGTAATGTCCGATTTTTCCTTTCGGCTACTCCATTTTGTTGAGGTGTCCTTGGAGCCGAAAAATTATGAGCATATCCTTTGGTTTCACAAAATACTTTAAATTCACCATCAAATTCTCCACCTCGAGCGCTTCGAATATACTTGATAGTGTCTTCCTTTTCATTCTCAATAAGTCTACACAACTTAACAAACTCATTAACGGGATTGCTTTTATTGGTAAGAAAAAGAGCCCAAGTATATCTAGAAAAATCATCGACAATAACGAAAGTGTAATGTTTTCCACTTAGACTAGCAGTACCAATATCCCCATACAAATCAAGATGGAAGCAGCGCTGTAGGGGTTTGGTTGTGGAAATTTCATTTTTGGGCTTAAAACTACTTTTAACTAATTTGTTCTTTTGACAAGTGTCACATAAGCCAAGATTTTCAAAATTCAATTTGGGTAGTCCTTTCACATGTTGATTTTTGTAAATATTTTTCAAATTTTGTATCCAACATGTCCAAGTCGCCTATGCCATAAACTAGTTAAATCATTATTTGCGACTAAACAAGAAACATTTTAACTAACCAAATCACTTGTACAAATTTTGTAAAGATTGCCTTTTCTATTTGCTTCACAAATAATTTCACCATTTTTAAGTATAAGGCATTTTTCTTTATTAAAGGAAACATCATAATTTGAATCACAAAGTTGGCTAACACTTATCAAATTAAACTTAAGCCCTTCAACTAAAAGAACATTACTAAGAGAGAAAGAAGAGTTACCAATTTCTCCATTTCCAAGAATTTTTCCTTTACCATTGCCGAACATGACCATACCCTCTTCTTGGAACTTGATGTTGGTAAAAAGTTCTCTTCTAGCCTCCCGGTCATATGGCGTGAACATCCGCTATCCACGAGCCATTTTGAATCTTCCATTGTTGTTATAGCCCCTATTACCTCATTATTTTCATCGTTTATGGCCATGAGACCATGTTCGGTTTCTCCTTCCTCATCGGTTGTTTTGAGTAGTTCATCCCACGTTTTGACCTCCGCATTTAGAGCCTTCTTTTTCGTGAAAGGCTTCCTTTTCTTTTGCTCCTCTTCATCGAGCTTTGGGCAATCGGCAATGAAGTGTCCGGGTTTTCCGCATTTGAAGCAAGCATTATCTCTTGGTTTTCTTGCTTTATTTTTGTTCACAAATTTTGCAAACTTTCGAACAAGTGCGCCCCGTTTCCTCATCATCATCATCATCATTATCATAGTATGCATTATTAGAAGAAGAAGCAAGACCTTTAGGAATAATTTGCATACCCGATTGATTTATGGATGGTTTGGAATTTTTTCTCTCCTTGAGATAGACTTCATAGATGAGTAGATTTCCAATAAGCTCGTCAAACTTGAGTGTCTCAAGATTTTGTGCCTCCGTGATTTCCGTTACTTTTTCGGACCATGAGCCGAGAAGAGCATTCAATACCTTGGTCACCTTGTCTTCTTCGAAAATGACTTTACCAAGGGCCACAAGAGGATTGACAATATTGTCAAGCCTTTCCACCATCTTGGAGATGCTTTCGCCATCATACATGTTAAAGTTTTCATAGTCTTTAACAAGCATGGTCTTTCTTGCTTGCTTGACTTTCTTAGTCCCTTCATAGATTGTCTCCAATTTTTCCCAAACCTCATGTGCCGACCTTATGCCTCTTATGCGATTATACTCGGTGGCGGTAAGAGAACAATGCAAAATATTTAAGGCCTTACCGTTTAGAGAGAAAGCCTTTTTGTCGTTTTCATCAAACTCCTTGAAAGGTTTAGGAGCCAAGGTGCCATCCTCCGATTTCTTTGTTGGTTGATCAACTCCTTCAATGACCACATTCCAAATGTCGAACCCGCACCTTAGTAGGAAGCACTCCATACGGTCTTTCCAAAAAGCGTAGTTGTTGGCGTCGAATAAGCGGTGGCTTGTTGGTGGAGGCGCGGTGGTGAGATGAGCATCATTTGTAGCCATGGATCTTTCCTCTTTACTCGGGAACGAGCTAGCTAAAGAGTTTGGCTCTGATACCACTTGTAAGTCCAAGTGGCTACAATAATCTAGAGGGGGGGTGAATAGATTATCCCGGTTTTTCAGATTTTGCCCTCTTTTTCGAAAGACTCAAGCAAAGATGAAATGCAAAGTGCGGAAAGTAAATAGCACACGTTGATTTAAAGAGGTTCAACCCACCTAGGGCCTAATTCTCTACCACCCCAGTATATCCGGGAAGGATTTCAAAAAGAAAAAAAAAGATTTTAATAATTTACCAAAAATTAATACAACACCTTGAGGATTACGACAACCCTCTTTCACTACCTTGAGGATTACCAAAACCCTCTTACAACACCTTGAGGATCACCACAACCCTCAAACACCTATCACCTAGATCACCCAAGTGTATTCTTACCACAAGAATACTCACAACGATGTCTTGTGTTGAATGATGACCAAAATCAAGATTACAACTCAAAAATGATTGAAACAATATGAGTACAAGTGTAATCAAGAATTGAAAGCTTAGACCTCAAATTTGTGCAAGTGAAAGTGCTTAGGCTAATACAACAAGATATATGAAATTGTTTGCTTGATTGCTCTTTGCTTGTATAGAGTGTTGTATCTTGTTGTTTGAATGAAGCCTCTATTTATAGGAGAGGACTTGGCTTTCATTTCCGGACATTGGCTCCTCCTCGGGGAGTGATTTCTTTAAAAAGAAACCTTAAAATGATCAATATAGCTGTTAGAAATTGGCCCCACAAAATAGGGAAAAGTCATGCAAAACGCAACGGATAGTTTTGATAAACAGGGGGTTCGACGGTCGCAGAGATAAGATTGAAATTGAATTCTGCGAATTTTACACAGGGCAACCGGTCGGAAGTGGTGCGACCGGTGCCGCTTACATTTGGTGACGGTTGGACTTGAAGAAATTACTGAAGAAGTCTCGAACCAAGAGGGCTGCTCCCAGGTACCGGTCGCCCAGGGGTCGACTGGTCGCCCACCTGGTCGACCGGTCGCCCTCCCCTTTTTTCCTTACGTCCTATTTTCTGTTTCAAAACTCAACTCAGTGCGGGTTGCCTATAGGGGCATTTGGTCGAGCTGAATCAAATGTGTTGTCCAATTTTTTATCGAAAATAAACTCCAAAAAATACTCCGAAAAATAGAAAAAACATTTTAAGACGATCGAAAATATTTTGACAACATTTAGGGACATTGTTTTGGTTTAAAAACGTATTTGAACAAAATCGAACAAAATCATCAAAATCATGATAAAAACATTTATCTAACAGATCATACAGAGAAGCTTGAGCATTTTTGAAAACTTGAATGACATGAGCTATGTTGATCGATCATATGGATTTTGTTGCCTTTAGTTGAATTATATAGTCTTTTTGTTGGTTGATGGAATTAATTGGATTATGAATTTATAGTTGTTTTATCGAAAGGAAACTTCGCTACTAGTACCTTTTGTTGGATTTTGGCTATTGGTGACTTTAGTATTAATGGATTTCATGTTTAATTGGTAGTGAACTTATGATGGTTGCTAGAATTGGAGTTCATAATGAATTGTTTATTTATATGGTTTTTTTGCGGCTTTGGGTCGGCGTCTTTGCGTAAATAAACAACCCTTTTAAAACCACTTCTAAAAACATTAAGACACCGATTTTGATGCGGTGTCTATTCATCAAAAGACTGGTTTAAAATTGGTGTCAAATACATAAACTTTTAACACAGGGCCATAGAAAGCGGGTATTTTTTTTCTATAAGACACCGGTTTAAAATCGGTATCTTTCAAGGAAAAGACACCAGTTTTAAATCGGTGTCAAAAAGTTCAGACTTTTAACACCAGTGGCTCTAACACCGGTTGGTTTACTAATAGACACCTGTTTAAAACCGATGTCTTTCAAGGAAAAGACACTTGTTTTAAACCGGTGTCAAAACTTCAGATTTTTAATGCCCGTGGCTCTAACACCGGTTTGTTTACTAATAGACACCGGTTTAAAACCGGTGTCTATCAGTTTTTTTGTTGTAGTGATATAGGACACCAAAGTACATTTTTAACCAAAAATGGTCCCATTATTCTTTTATTGGTTAAATTTAATATTATTAATGATAAAAATTATTTTGAATTTTATATTTTTAGTTACTTATTTAAAATTAATATCGTGAATGTCACACATAACTCCGCATGTATATAGGCAGGCGACTGCATTTATATGTTGTCGGTCCCAAGCCCGGATAAAGGAGGAGGGTTGTGTTAGATTGACAAGTGAGCGTAAAACTCTTGTCATTCCCTTATGGTATGGATCATATGAGACATCATGATAAGTGCTAGGATATTCCCGTAGGAGTGTCTTGATGTCCAAGCTGCGCGGTGTCTTGGCAATGACCGCTACACCTCCATAAGGGCTTGGGTGTAGTGCAAAATATACAAGAGTGCTCACACACTAATAAGAAGAACATAAATAATAGCAAGAAAATTAGGAAGTACAAAATTGGCAGTTGGAACATAGGTACCTTAACAGGTAAAACTATAGAGCTAATAGATATTATGAAAAAGACAAACATAGATATTATGTGCATCCAAGAAACTAAATGGGTAGGAGAGAAAGCTAAGGCACTAGATACTACAGGTTATAAACTTTGGTATAGTGGAAAGGATAGAAGTAGGAATTGGGTGGGTATCATTATAGATCATTTATTCATAGATCAAGTAGTGGGAGTAACTAGCTAGAAAATGAGATGGAATTATAGCTCTTAAAATTGGTGTAGGTAATGAACTTATAAATATTGTTAGTGTATATGCACCTCAAGTAGGATTAGATGATTCTATTAAGTATAAATTTTGGGAAGATTTGGAAACTTTAATGCAATCAATCCCTCAAAATGAAAAAGTCATCATAGGTGAGGACTTAAATGGACATGTCGGGAAGGATAATGAAGATTATGAAAGGGTCTATGGAGGATATGGTTTTAGCTTGCGTAACAATGAGAGTAGAACCATCCTAGATTTCGCAGTTGCTTATGATTTTATTATAGGTAATACCTTTTTTAAAAAAAGAGACGAACATTTAATTACATTTAAAAGTGGTCCTAACAAATCACGAGTTGACTACTTCCTAACCAGAAAAAGCGATGGAAAAATATGCAAAGATTGCAAAATAATACCTGGAGAAAGCCTCACCACCAAACATCGACTACTAGTTTTGGATATAAAACTTATTAACATACACTGAAAGAGAAAGAAAATTAACATACCGAGAATTAAGTGGTGAAACTTAAAGAAAAAGAAAAAAAGAGATAGTTTTGTTAAATCTCTATTAGAAACCATTGATTGGAAAGTGGAAGACAAAGACGATGATACATGGAACTATGTAACTACTCAAATGAAAAAGATCGCAAAAGAAACATTAGGGGTGTCAAACGACAATAAATGGCATAAAAGTCATGGTGGTGGAATCAAGAAATCCAAGAGAAGGTAAAGGAAAAAGGAACTAGTTACAAAGTGTTATATTCTGTAAAAATGCGAACATCTTAAAAGATATAAAGACGCCAAAAAAGAAGTAAGAAAATCAATATATGAAGCAAAAACCAAGGCATGTGAAGATTTCTACAGAAAACTAGATACTAAGGGAGGAGAGAAAATATATATATAATAGCAAAATTTAGAGAAAAACAAACAAGAGATTTTACCCCAAATTAAATGTATAAAAGATGAGAATGATAATGTTAAAGTGAAAGACGAGAAAATAAAAGATAGATGGAAGAGGTATTTCAATAATCTTTTTAACGAATCCAAGAGGAATGATGTCACATTAAGGAACTAGGTCAATATGAATTGAATAGAAACCGTACCTTTTATCGTATGATTCAACTTCATGAAACAGAAAAAGCATTAAACAAAATGAAAACTGGCAAAGCAGTTGGCGTAAATAATATACCAATTGAAGCATGGAAATTAATGTCTAGGTAGAGTTGGAATTGCATGGTTTACTATATTATTGTTCACTTGGTTTTATACCATTGATTTGGGCTTCCGATACTAGAGTTCTGTGTTGTTTTTGAGTATTTTGAGTCGTTTTTGTTATATCTCATAGGTTAGGCATTAATTTCCATTGTTTCGAGTCATTTGAGGGGTCAAGCCATGTTGAGAGCCAATTATATCGAGTTTATAGTCATATTAATGAATCGTGTATCAAAAGAAGTACGAACGAACAAACAACGAGAGATTGATTTGAAGAAAAGTCCAAATGCGTCGGAATTTCTAAAGACTGGCAGGGTTTCGTATTTTGGTCATAACTCTCTCTACAAAATTGATATTGAGCTGATTCAAGTGGATTTAGAAATCTAAGAGATAGGGCTACAACTTTGATGAAGGACGGAAAACCAAATTCGGACGTTTGGGTAGCGCTACAGCGCCAAAAAAAGACGCACACTGCAGCGCTGGCGGAAACCGGACTGCGGCCGGGCGCTGCAGCGCCCGAACAGAAAAAAACTCGAGTTAGGCGCTGCAGCGCCCGGGCGACAATCTTGCAACATTGTGCTGGGCGCCGCAGCGCCCGGGGGCGGAAAATCCTATGTTCACCTACCCCCTTCTTGGACTTTTGTGTACTATAAATACCATCCTTGGGGCTTGAAATTGGGGCATCTTGGAACCCTGGAAGACAATAAAAACAGCTACAAGACAAGGAAGAAGGATTTGAGCACTTTGAGAAGAATTTGGAGAAGAAGATTGGAGGCTTCTATCATCTAGAAATAGAGAAGATCCCTCAACTCTTGTTCTTATTTTGTTGCTTTCTTCATATCTTGTAAGATGTATTGTTGTATTTTCATGGATTCATTTTCTTTAATCATGAGCTAAACACTATAATTCTAGAGGATTGATGTAATCTATGTTTGAACTTATGTTTTGAGATTGTGGTTTGTCAATCTAGATCTATCAATTTATTTGTGCTATTTGGATCTATTGCTTCTAAATTACTTGATCAATAATTTAGATTGTTTGGTGTATTTGATTTGACACTTGAGAGAGGTATTGAATACATGACCTTGGAATAGCATAACCCAGGATTTCATAGAATTGAGAGATTTGTGAATCCTTTGAAGTCATTTATCAAGATTCATAGCTTTTATTGAGATTTTGATTGGTGATTTTTATAGAGATATTGATTTCCCAATTGAATCTAAAATCATTGACACTTGAGAAAGGGAATGATTATTGTAGAAATCTTGACTTATAAATTGGTAATTGATGATTGATAAACCATATGACAACATAAGGGATAACTAGATTCATCATACCTCTAGAATTCATTTAATCATTGAGATAAACTCATTGATATTTTCATATTCTTAATTTATTTTTAGTATTTTTAGTATAATCAACTCCATCAATTATTGAATTTCTAAATAAAGTTAGACTACTATATTATAGTACTTAGCAATAATTCGATAATTATTCCATGTGGATTCGACAACCTTACTTCTCTATATTAAAACTTGACACCGTAAGACTTGCGGTAAGAAAATTCTCTAACAAGTTTTTGGCGCCGTTGCCGGGGAATAATTCATCTTATTTGCGCTAATATTATTACTTAGTAGTTTTACTTTAATTTAGGTTGGTTTCTTTTGTTACAATAGGGTCATTGTCATTTTTGTGTTTTCTTGTTGATGCGAAAAATAAAAGTGCTAATTTAATCTTATTTGATCCGAAATTGAAAGAACGCTTGAAAGATTAGAGCCGCACGAAGAATCGAATTCACAAAAATGGCAGAATCGGTGATGATGAAGACCGCATACCTATTGTTGCACCAGGAAAGGGCCATTCGGGACTATTTTCGACCAACCACAAATCAAAACTATTCGGGCATTGTTCGCCAACCTATCAATGCGAATAATTTTGAATTGAAGCCGGGCCCTAATAAATATGGTGCAACAAAATCGGTTTGAGGGTAGTGCCATAGAGGCGACCCGAATGCTCATTTGGCTATTTTTTCTCGAGATATGTGACACTATCAAAATGAATGGGGTTCCCGATGAAGCTATTCGGTTGAGGTTATTTCCATTTTCACTTCGTGATAAAGCTAGACAATGGCTTCAAACCTTTCCACCGGAAGTATCACTAGTTGGGATGATCTCTTTGAAAAATTCATGGCAAAATTCTTCCCACCTAGCAAGACACTTCAACCGAAAAGTGAGATTGCTCAATTTCATCAACTCGATTTTGAGCCACTCTACGAAGCTTGGGAGCGATTCAAAGAATTATTGAGGAGGTGTCCACAACACGGGTGCAGATTGGCAAAAATTTCAAGTATTTCTACAATGGTATGAATGGGCATTCAAGAACTATTATAGATCTTTGCAGGGGAGGTACATTGATGGCTAAAACTCCAAGTGAAGCCATGCTTTTACTCGAAGAAATGGTGCTAATAGTTATCAATGGCCGTCTCGAAAGATCTACGCCAAGAAAAGTTGCGGTGTTCTTGAACTTGATACTATGTCCGCATTGGCCTCTCAAATTTCCGCCTTGTCAAAGCAAATTGCTACACTAAGTTCGGGTGGAAAACAACAATCGGAGGCGTCATGGAGATAAGTCAAGAAATTGTGAATCCGTCACGGAACAAGCTAATTATGTGAATAATCGGGGTTTCAACAATAGAGGGAATCAATTGCCGACGCATTATCATCAGGACTTCGCAATCATGAAAACTTCTCGTATAGCAATACGAGAAATGTGTTGCAACCGCCTCAGGGATTTCAAAACCAAGCAAGTACGAGTACACACGTGGGAGAACAAAATCCGTCTTTGGAAGAATTACTTAGTTCATTCCTTGTAGAAACACGAGCAAGGATGAACATGGCCGATTCTAACATGGACAAGCTCATTTCGCTCGAGAGTTACAACAATAGAAGGTCACATCAACTCCTTGGTGACACAAGTAGGCGCTTAGCAACAACGGTGAATTCATTGCGAGAGAGGGAAATTTCCGAGTGATACGAGGTTAATCCAAGGGAGCATTGCAATGCAATTTATGTAAGATCGGAGGTAGAAATTCAGCTTGCACCGAACAATCGCCCATTTATGTGAAACCAAAGTGGAATCAAGAAAATGAAGTTGGAGGAATTTGAGGTATCTACTTGACAGAGGAATGTAGTGCAATAGTCCGAGTAAACTACCTCGAGAAAATGAAGGATCCGGGGAGTTTCACTATTCCATGTACTATTGGGAGTTTTCTTTGAGAAACCACTTTGTGATCTTGGGTCCAGTGTGAATCTTATATCTCTTTTCGATGTGATGAAGTTTGGGCTCGGGAGGTGAAGCCGCCCAATATCACTTTGCGGTTTTTGATCGATCCATCACCTATCCGTGGGGAATCATTGAAGATGTATTGGTAAAAATTAATAAATTTGTTTTTCCTGTGGATTTTGTAGTGTTGGATGCGAATGAGGACAAGAAAATACCTATCATCTTTGGGCGACCATTTTTAGCTACATCACGAGCTTTGATCGATGTAGAAACGGGGAGCTAACTCTCATGTAAATCGGGAGAAAGTTGTATTCACTATTCATCCAACCAATATGCTAAAATTTGAATTAAATGATGGTAAGCAGATGGTTGGGAATATAGCTGAAGATATTGGAGGTTGGGGAGTTTCTAAGGGCAATGTGGATAACATGCCTATTGGAGCTCCAACTTGAGGAGAATCTGACAAAGTCTGGCTGAAGACTGTAAACTTAGCGCTTCTTGGGAGGCAACCCAAGCCTCTTTTATTACTTTCTTAGTTTTAATTTAGTTTAGTAGTTGTTTTTGTTTTTTTTCTAAGTTTTTGCATTATTAGTAGTAAGTTGCATCACATTTCACCCCTCTTATTTGTGCAAATCCCACATATCTCACTCCATCATCACAACGGAGCACTTTAACACCACACACACCATCTTCATCCCATTCACTCATTATTTGGTAAGTTTGCAACTTCCAAAACCCACCCAATGGTTTTCCCCATCTTGTGATTTTTGGTGTGATTGGATTGTAGAAGTGCTAGGATAATTGTGTTGATGTATGGATTGTGGATTGGTTGATCATGTTAGACTTAGGTTTGGTGTTGAATTTTGGGATTGAATTGAGTTATCCATTGCATTTACTATCTTTGACCAAATTCATGCATATGAGGTGTTTGATGAAATGCCCCAATGACAGATTTCACATTGTTTAGTGCTATTTTGCATCTCCATGCTTATCTTTTTGACATGACACTATATTTTCTACTTGGGTGCATTTTGTATGTCTTTGTGATTTTTGATTTCTCACCCATAATCAAGTTCCTTGGTTCCACGAGTTTTGTTTTCTTGTCTACCTTGCTAGGTTGCAAAGATGAGAAGCAAAAAGGGGGTCGGGCAAGGCGAAGGGAAAGAACAAGACCACACCTCGGAGCATACAACGCCCACGGGCTTGTGCGATAGGATGCATTTTGAGCTTATACGAGACACCTCATACACGTAGGGTATCACATGACTTAAGGAGCCTTCGCTCCTCGGCTACCAGGAAAGTCCTTTTCCCACCTCTCCATTGGGGACAATGTCGTTTTAAGTTTGGGGGTGCGATCTGTTTTTATTCATCGAGTCGGGTCTTGAGTGAAAAAAAAACGAAAAAAAGGAGTCTAGAGTTGAGTCGGGCGTTTGTTAAAGCGTGAAACCGCATGACTAAGTGAATTTGTTGAAAGTTTGTTTGAACGGTCAAAAGAGCATGTGTTTAAACGTGATTTAATCTTCTTTCCATTAATTCCATCTATATGCTTAACTACGATGATTTATTTGGGGATGATTTATGCAATTGAGTGGTTCCTTTATGATCCCACCGGATGCTAGAACTTGTCGATCACTAGTCGAGGCGAAATCCTAGGCGAAGTAACCATGAGGAAGTGATTTAGGCCATCTTTGAACAAGCTAGAGCCTAAAATACCTACCTTTGCATTATATTTTTCCAAGTGTCCCCCTTTGAGCCTTATAAACCCGTTTCTTTGGCAACCAATCGAATACCCAGAGCCTAAATGTGAAAATCCTAATTACTCATCACTCATACATACACACATAATATAGAAAAATGTTGAAGGTTGAGGAAGGGATGATTAGAAGGGTATGTGTTTAATTCAATGAAGTTGCCCGAGAAAAGAAAAGACGAAACCCCATGTACGCAAAAGAATAAGTTTGGGGGTTCCTAAAAAAGAGAAAATAAAAAAAAAAAGAAAAAAAAAATCAACGGGATTGAAAGTTCATAAACATTGGGGATGCCAAAAAAAAAATAAAATAAAATAAAAATAAAAGTGAAGGGTAGTGCCTATTGATAATTCGAAGTGTTAATTGTGTGTTTGGGTGATTTGAGCCGCTTATTCGTGTATTTTCCTACCTTACCCTAAGCCCACATTACAAGCTTTAAAAGTCTTATTGATCCTTGTGTTACATTAGCCTACATTAGTGGAGATTAGTGTGAAAGACAAGCCTATGGAGTCTGGTAAACATCTCATCTCTATATTCAAAAAGTGGATCATCTTGAAAACACTTGATTGCGTGAATCTATCTGGATAATGAAAACGGGGTTGGCATGAACATTCCACCGTCATGATCACATTGTGAAAATACGCGCTTGATTGATATTGAAACGAAATTTGACGAATGAGTTTGGTTGTGAAGTTTTGCAGTTTGTTTGTATTGTTATGTCTTGTATTTTTCATTTGAGAGTTGTAATTGCTTGAGGACAAGCAATATTCTAAGTTTGGGGGTATTTGTTCACTTGGTTTTATACCATTGATTTGGGCTTCCGATACTAGAGTTCGTGTTGTTTTTGAGTATTTTGAGTCATTTTTGTTATATCTCATAGGTTAGGCATTAATTTCCATTGTTTCGAGTCATTTGAGGGGTCAAGCCATGTTGAGAGCCAATTATATCGAGTTTATAGTCATATTAATGAATCGTGTATCAAAAGAAGTACGAGAACGAACAAACAACGAGAGATTGATTTGAAGAAAAGTCCAAATGCGTCTGGAATTTCTAGCCTTTGGCAGGGTTTCGTATTTTGGTCATAACTCTCTCTACAAAATTGATATTGAGCTGATTCAAGTGGCTGAGAAATCTAAGAGATAGGGCTACAACTTTGATGAAGGACAGAAAACCAAATTCGGACGTTTGGGTAGTGCTACAGCGCCAAAAAAACGCACTAAGACGAAACCCGGATTCGGCTGCGGCGCCGCTATGGCGCCCAACGCCCCAGCTGCAGCGCCAAGGCGACAATCTTGCAACATTGTCTTTGGCGCCGCAGCCACTCAAAGCGCAGCGCCGGGGCGGAAAATCCTATGTTCACCTACCCCTTCTTGGACTTTTGTGTACTATAAATACCATCCTTGGGGCTTGAAATTGGGGCATCTTGGAACCCTTGGAAGACAATAAAAACAGCTACAAGACAAGGAAGAAGGATTTTGAGCACTTTGAGAAGAATTTAGAGAAGAAGATTGGAGGCTTCCATCATCTAGAAATAGAGAAGATCCTCAACTCTTGTTCTTATTTTGTTGCTTTCTTCATATCTTGTAAGATGTATTGTTGTATTTTCATGGATTCATTTTCTTTAATCATGAGCTAAACACTATAATTCTAGAGGATTGATGTAATCTATGTTTGAACTTATGTTTTGAGATTGTGGTTTGTCAATCTAGATCTATCAATTTATTTGTGCTATTTGGATCTATTGTTTCTAAATTACTTGATCAATAATTTAGATTGTTTGGTGTATTTGATTTGACACTTGAGAGAGGTAATTGAATACATGACCTTGGAATAGCATAACCAGGATTTCATAGAATTGAGAGATTTGTGAATCCTTTGAAGTCATTTATCAAGATTCATAGCTTTTATTGAGATTTTGATTGGTGATTTTTATAGAGATATTGATTTCCCAATTGAATCTAAAATCATTGACACTTGAGAAAGGGAATGATTATTGTAGAAATCTTGACTTATAAATTGGTAATTGATGATTGATAAACCATATTGACAACATAAGGGATAACTAGATTCATCATACCTCTAGAATTCATTTAATCATTGGGATAAACTCATTGATATTTTCATATTCTTAATTTATTTTTAGTATTTTTAGTATAATCAACTCCATCAATTATTGAATTTCTAAATAAAGTTAGACTACTATATTATAGTACTTAGCAATAATTCGATAATTATTCCCTGTGGATTCGACAACCTTACTTCTCTATATTAAAACTTGACACCGTAAGACTTGCGGTAAGAAAATTCTCTAACAAGTTTTTGGCGCCGTTGCTGGGGAATAATTCATCTTATTTGCGCTAATATTATTACTTAGTAGTTTTACTTTAATTTAGGTTGGTTTCTTTTGTTACAATAGGGTCATTGTCATTTTTGTGTTTTCTTGTTGATGCGAAAAAATAAAAGTGCTAATTTAATCTTATTTGATCCAGAAATTGAAAGAACGCTTCGAAAGATTAGAGCCGCACGAAGAATCGAATTCACAAAAATGGCAGGAATCGGTGATGATGAAGACCGCATACCTATTGTTGCACCAGGAAAAGGGCCATTCGGGACTATTTTCGACCAACCACAAATCAAAACTATTCGGGCATTGTTCGCCAACCTATCAATGCGAATAATTTTGAATTGAAGCCGGCCCTAATAAATATGGTGCAACAAAATCAGTTTGAGGGTAGTGCCATAGACGACCCGAATGCTCATTTGGCTATTTTTCTCGAGATATGTGACACTATCAAAATGAATGGGGTTCCCGATGAAGCTATTCGGTTGAGGTTATTTCCATTTTCACTTCGTGATAAAGCTAGACAATGGCTTCAAACCTTTCCACCCGGAAGTATCACTAGTTGGGATGATCTCACTGAAAAATTCATGGCAAAATTCTTCCCACCTAGCAAGACACTTCAACTGAAAAGTGAGATTGCTCAATTTCATCAACTCGATTTTGAGCCACTCTACGAAGCTTGGGAGCGATTAGGTGGTTTTCTTGTCGTTTTGGTTTTTTCTTGTCCCCATTAGGTGGTTTCTTGTCCCATTAGTGGCTTTTCCTTTTCAGTTTTTAGTTGTCCCTTTTGTGGATTTGTTCAGAAGACTCAGATGTGCCATTACCGGATGATATGAGACAAAAATGAGATCAAGTTTTTGGTGCGTATTTTGTCCAGCGCCCAGTTGCGAAGTTCTGAATCTATGGATTAGTCAGATCTATTTCAGTTTAAAATTTTGTTTTAGATCTGTATAGGTCTATAATCCGTAGGCTTGCAATTGTTTTTACATTTATTGTAACCAGTTGTAATTTTCTTCTGTTTAATGAATGAAATTCATTGTGACTCAAAAAAATATTCAAAGCCCCAATATCCACTACATTGTGGCAAAAGTATGTGGCAAATGACACGTACTATTAAATAACCCCCAAGGAGTTGGTTAACTTAATGATATATCTGGAGCATTTGAAAAATAAATGTTTGAGAGCATTTTTGAAATAAAAGTCCATCTATAAAATGGACTTTTGAGAGTGGACTTTTTAGAAAAGTGATTATGTCCTATTAAATATTTAGTGAAAGTATATTTTAATACCCATATTTTAGAAGTGGTATGAAGAATTCCAAAGTCACAAATTTACACTTATTTAAAGTGGACTTATAGGAGAAATGATTTTTCAAAAGTCCATTCTATTTTAACCACCAAACACCTATCACTAAGGGAAATGAAATTTTAAATCCAAAAGTTCATTTGAAAAGTACTCCCAAACAAGCACTGTATTTCCATGGCATAAGACACTGTTGATGCTGAAACATGTAGGAGAGCTGTTGCAACAATAAGAATTAGGAAAAACAAGATGATCCTCCATCGTTGCAACTTGCAACTAGCAAGTATCATGTGCTCTAATAAGGCAAGTTGTTTAGGACATTGGAATTGTCCGGAAAAATCATCGATGGTGAATTAGATTGACAGATAAAAGAGAGGAACGCAATGAAATGAATTGCATACATTTTGGGGATAATTACAAAAATAATTCTGAGGTTTGGGCTAATTATAAAAAAACGAGAGATATTTCAAAATTACAAAAGAACTGCTCAAGTTAATATGAACCATGTGAAATAAAAACCTACGAAACTAATAACAAAATAACATAAATCATACTCAAATAAACCTCAGTAAAACATGCATAAAAATACTTATAAATACTACCCGCAAAACACAAAACACGGCTTTGATTGACGCCCTAATTGAGAAATGCCTATTTTAGGAGAATTTCAATCTTTGTAGCTTATTTCATTTTATTAATTATTATTTCTATTAAAAAAATCGGTACATATGATTTTTACTAGATTTTTTTTTATCGGCCAGAGTATCACCAATTGGATGGCACAAACTCTACACTTCCTTCGGACTATGCGACATATATCCTTCCCAAAGATGGTTCTAATCTTTGGAGGAGGGACAAACCCAAATCCGATTGGCGTTAGTCGAGTTGAACCTGGTACCGGGATTGCAATGCAATCCTCGGCCCACCAGGGCAACCCTGGTTGAGTGACCCTTTTGTGCTAACTTGGACTTTGAGTCAATGAATTATTCAGGGCAAAATTGCTTTTTTGGTCCGTTAAGTTGGTTCGATTTCGCTTTTAGCCCTTTAATGTTTATAGGTTGCGTTTGGCAAACACTAACTTATCTAAACCTGGACATTTAGTCCGATTTCAAAATTTCGGGGATATCTTATTCCTAAAATGCTGAGTTTGGCCACTTTTCCACGAAATGACTATTTTGCACCTTTTTTTGGAGGGAAACCTTGGTCATGTGCATATCACATGACTTGTTTAATATCTCAATAAAATTAACTAATAAAAATAAATATAATATTAAATTGAAGTAAAGAAAAAATCTGAACCTATATTTATAATTTTATATTTAGTTGACAAATATAAAATATATGTTCGACATTTTTTTAATTTAATTTAAATAAAATAATCTGAACATATATTGATAATTTTCAACAGTAAATAAATTTAAAAAAAAAAAGAAAAGAAAAACAAAATAGGAAAATCATGTATTTACAATTTTCAACTATATATAAAAATTATAAATATATGTTCATATTTTTTCTTTACTTCAATTTAATCTTATATTTATTTTTGTTATTTAATTTTATTGAGATATTAAACAAGTTATGTGATATGCACATGACCAAGGTTTTCCACCAAAAAAAAGGGGCAAAATAGTCATTTCGTGGTAAAGTAGCCCAGCTTAGCATTTTAGGAATAAGACATCCCCTAAATTTCGAAATCGGACAAAATGTGCAGGTTTAGAAAAGTAAGTGTTTGTCAAAACGCAACCCATAAAAATTAAAGGACCAAAAGCGAAATCAACCCAACTTAACGGACCAAAAAAAAAATTTTGCCAATTATTCAGAAACGGGGGGGGGGGGGGGTGGGGGGGGGCAATAAGCGCAAATATATGGTTGATTCATTTTTGGTTTAATTTTCCTCCTTAAAATTAATAGAGGTTCAATATTGCGTTAAAGTTTGATTCATGAGAAGTTGACAACAACAAATGTTGCAAAATGACAAGTGAATAGCATTGGATGGCATGGCAGGAAATGTGATTTATTTAATTTTATCCAGCTAAATTTTCCCATATTGTACTTGCTGAAACTTCTTCTTAATTTAACTCATTTGTTTCCTAAAATGATTCAACAAAGTATCGGATGATATTGTTTGTTGATTTTTATCTCAAAGAATAAAAAGATAAATGTTGTATGTAGTTATGTAGCTCTATAAAGGAAGCTAAAAACTTGGGCCTTGTATGGTTATATTTTCATGGACCATTTCTACTTTCTAGTGTTGGAAAATGAATTTTGAGAATTTATTGATTTTCGTGTGAAAACTGGAATTGTGTTTGGATGAGTTAATGAAAATGAGTTTTAAGTAAGTTAGATTATGTTTGGTTGAGTAGTTTTGAAATAATATTTTATGTATATAATAATTTGAAAAGTTGATAGTGATTGAATATTTTAATTGAATATATCAACCCTATATACTGAAAGAGAAAACAAAGTTGACACATGTCAACACCTCATTAATTTTGACATTTGTCAACTTCTCATTCTCCCAATTCCACATGTCTACTTTATAATTATCCAATTAATTGTCCATGTGGCATTGCTATCTACAAATTAAAGATTATAAATGGATAATATATTTTTGAATTTACAAGATTACAAATTTAAAACATAATAACAACTTTAAGAGATATGAAGTAATCTAAGTATCAAGGATTTATCTACACTATCATTTTAAAATTATTTTTCAAAAATATATTTGGTTTGTATGCACATTTTAATTCCGATTTATGCAAACTCCAACATATATTTCAAATTAGTCTTATTAAATCCAATTTTGATCCACTAACCAATTATAATTACAATTAAATAAATGATCCAATCCAAATTATAATCAAATTAAATAAGTCCATCATAGATGTAAATGAGTCTATCCCAACAATTAAAATTAAAATGAACCAATTTAATCCATTATCGGTCTGAGACCGGATAGTTATTATATTACAGGATCCTATCAAATTATCTTTTTTCTCAACAAATTCGAGAAACACATCAAGGAATCTAACAACTAATAGAAATTGAGGTTTGACATACATTTAAAAATATTATCTTTCAAAAATATATTTGGTTTATATGCACATTTTAGTTTCTGATTTTTTGCTACTACAAGATTCAAATCCCAACTCAAAAAGATAAAATATAAATACCAAAATAAATGAATTTCTCACAATATCAACTCTAAAAGATAATTATAATCCCAAATACAAATGATTTTATTACAATCTCATGGTCAACTTTATGTGGCCATATCGAAAGTTAAGAGCATAAGTAATTTGAAAATTCTTTGTTGTGACAAAGAGGACACGCTTGGAAATAGAACAAAAAGTGAACTATTTGTATGATACTCTTCTAATTTTTTAATTTTCTTTTTTAATATTTCTAATTAGTATTTTCTGGATCTCCTATAATTATTACAAATAAATTTGTGATGCTATAATTTTAACTTTGGACAAATCTCGTGTAACACACGGGTGCTGTTCTAGTAGTATTATATTTGTAAGATTGTAGGCTAGTTGGTCCCATTAGATATATATGGTAATATTTTTAAATAGATAAAATTGAAAATGGAGGGTCCCACACATATATTTTGATAATAAAAAAATGAGAATAGTGATTGATGAGTGATAGGGTAGTGTATAGGGTTGAAAATTGAAATTATAGGTTTGAGATGTTGTTTTATGTTAAAAATAAAAAGTGAAAATGATGATTTCTATTGGAAAAATTATAAACAAACATGTTTTCATTTCTATGATAGTTAGAAATTGGAAATGGTGGCATGGAAACATAAACAAACAAGACGTTGTGCATTCTATGCATATTTTTTTCCTTGATATTTAAAATATGGTTGGTTTTTTCTCCTTTTGTTTCTGAAATAAATTATTAACATTATTATTATTATTTTCGCATAGAAAATCCATAGTTTTTAATTGTCATATTTAGTTAATGTTTGATGTTCCAAAGTAGACATCAAATTATAATTTCTTTTAGTTAATGTTTTTCAGTCTTTCTCCAAAGTAAGTGAAAAAGAAACCATGACATTAGTCAAGCAGCTTTTATCTTTCCTTCTTAAACTTGATTTCTGTTGGGCCAGTATTGTCACAAGCCCAAGATTAATGGGCTTTTGTTCAAGCTCAGTGGTCCATTTTCTCAAAAAAATTATTGAACACAGTAGGTATTAATCCTTTCCATAAAAATAGTGAGGTCAGCCCAAATACTTGAAATGGTGAAACAAGGAGCTGAATTACTGGATGAGATCTCATGTTACACTCCCTATTCTATGTATTTGATGAAAGACATGTGTACAATTATATCATCAACTTATACACGTGTCATTCATTTGATGTAATGGAATAAAAGGAAATAGGGAAAATGAAAAAGTAAATCTCAATCCCTGAATTAATATATTGTAAAAAGTCCTCCTTATGGTAGGAGTTGTGAGTCACCCATTAGGGTTTGGTTAGGGTTACCCTTGTTGTTCGTTTTTTTTACCGTCCGGCCGACTGCGTCCGTCATCTTTCACAACGCTGGTCTTCCTCCATCGTCAGATCGGTGCTTCTTCTCTCCATTGTTTTTCCTCCTTTCGGTTTTCGGTCTTTTTTGTTTCTTCTTTTTTCTGTGTCTTCTTGTTTTTGCAGGGTGTGTTTTTTTGCTAGGGTTTGCAGTTTCCTTCACTGCCATAACAGGCCAAGGAGGAGATCTCAAACTGTGTTGGGGTTTGGTGGAAACCATTACCAGTACATTGGTCATATCATTATTATTTTCAGATTGTGATTTTCGGGATGGATGATCTTACGGAAAAGGAGACGACTGTGGTTGATTTGGATGATATCAATGTGCCTACTACTAACACAATCCCAGACTCGGGTTTATGCTTAGTTGGGAAACTATATACCGATAAGAGCTGGAAATCATTCTACCTTATCGAAGTCATGAAAAAGGCGTGGAAGCGGAAAAACCCTATTATCGCCAGAGAATGGGGATCGGATTTAATCTTATTCAAATTCGAAACGGTGGAGGATAGGGAATGGGTTTTGGCAAATCAACCGTGGCACTACGACGGGGTTTGTTTGCAATCAGAAAGCTTGAAAGCAATGAACAACCATCAGTAGCAAAAATCCAAAAAGCCGCTTTCTGGATCAGAGCTTATGACGTGCCCGTAGCGTGCATGAACTCAACCGTAGCACAAACTTTAGCTCGTCAATTGGGGGAACCAGAGATCATGGATTTATCCACAGAAGGACTTTTCGGAAAATTTCTTCGGTTCAAAATCCTCATCGATATCACAAAGCCTTTATTGCGGATGTTGACGATCAGAGTACAAGGAACCAAACTGATCTTGCCGTTAAAGTATGAATCGCTCCCTACCTACTGTTTCTGATGTGGTATGATAGGCCATTTTTTCCGAAATTGTGAAAGTTTCGATCGCAATGAGTGCCAAGATACGGCTAGCATGAAGTACGGGCCGTGGCTTAATGCATCACCGTTGAAACGAACCTCCTCACAGAAAGATCCCAAAGAAGGTACTCACAGTCCAATTATCCGTAAATTGTTTGGAGCTGACTCCGTCTCGGAATCATCATCATCATCCTCTAGAAACCCTATGGCAAAAAATATTCACCCCACCCACTCTTCCAACTTGTCACCCAAAAACCAAATCCCCGAACCAGATCATAGCGCCCACTTCAAACCCACCAATCAAACAACCCCGTCTAATATCCCTCTTGATAAGTCACTAAAGATGTTAGCTATTTCATCCAAGTCAAACACCCAATCGGAGCCCCTCCTTCTAACATACCCAAACCAGAATCCATGCATGGCCCATAAAACAAATGAAACCATGCAGACCCACCATTTGCATAACCTACCCACCCCTCCACTAACCAAAAACAACACTTTGCCATACCCCACCCCACAACCCATTAAGTCTGACACCATATCCATGCATAAAGCCATGCAAAAACCCACCTCAACCACTTCAAATCACAACAACGAATCCATCCCTACCCCACAAGACACTAACCCTGACACCATACCCATGCATAAAGCCATGCAAAAACCCACCTCAACCACTTCAAATCACAACAACGAATCCATCCCTACCCCACAAGACACTAACCCTGACACCATACCCATGCAAATAACCATGCAAAAACCCTTCTCACCCGGTTCAAAAAACAACAACGAAATAAACCCTTCTCACCCGTCAACCCAAAAACCTAAAAATTGCTGGACAAGACTAAAACAGAGAATACCCTCGAAAAAATGTTGTCGAACCCAACCCTTCGAAAAAAAGAAAACATGATCAGAGCCCTCATCACGGCTCTACCACTGAAACGAAGCGGAATAAGAGAGCGAGAGAATTCGGTTTATTTGATGTCCCATGCACTTTTACTTCAACGGCGGAGGCTGCCCCGGAGCAGTCCCGCCGAACCCAATGAGTTGCCTAAGTTGGAATTGTCGGGGGCTTGGGAACCCGCTGACAGTTCAGGTGCTTAAAAGATATATCCGGGAAAAAGATCCCAATTTCGTTTTCTTCATGGAGACGAAACTTAGAATAGAGGAAGTTGCTGAGGTTACAAACACTTTTGGATATGCTGGTGTTCATGCTGTAAGTTGTGATAGCTCTAATGGTGGCAGACGTGGGGGATTGTGTGTGCTTTGGAAGGAAAATTATGAGTTTGAGCTTCTCTCTGACTCATTGCATCATGTCGACGGACTGGTTACGGAGGGTGAAAAAAAGTGGCGTCTATCTGGGATTTATGGGTGGCCCGATGAGGGATCCAAACATCTAACGTGGGACTTGTTGAGAGATTTAGGTATGGTGAACGAATCGACATGGTTGTGCCTTGGAGACTTTAACGAGATTTTATATAATTTCGAAAAGAAGGGAGGGCGACTCAAGGAGGGCTCTAAGTTGGAGGAATTTCACCAAGCTCTACGTGAAACGCATCTGGAAGATCTAGGTTACGAGGGTTTTTCGTTTACTTGGACGAACGGGCAACAAGGCGAAGCTAATATTCAGGAACGATTGGATAGGTGCCTGGGCACTCAGGAGTGGATTACACAATACCCCGGATATCGTGTTCAGCATCTAGCTAGGGTGGCATCAGATCACTGCCCGATTCTAATAAGCTGGCACAACAATTCCGATTATAGAAAAAGAAAGCGGCGTAAAATTTTCCGTTTCGAGACGATGTGGCTATTGGATGAATCATGCCAAAGAGTGGTACATGATGCGTGGGAAAATGGGAGATACACGACTGACCGATATAACATTCAGTCGCGCATTCAGGAGTGCGGGCGTCAATTATCAAAGTGGGAGCAATCCCATTTTGGCAATATTGGCCACCAAATCCAAGAGTGTGAGGACCGGTTAGTTAATGATGGGAGAAGCACCTTGTCACAATTAGATATTTTCGAGAGGCAACAACTAGAGGCAAAATTACGGGACCTTCATATGAAGCAAGAAAAAATGTGGCACCAGAAATCTCGGGCTAACTGGATAAAAGATGGGGATCAAAATACAGCCTTTTTTTCACAAATTAGCAAATGGTAGGAAAGCTCGGAATACTGTTGACCGAATCAAGAATAACGTGGGCAATTGGGTGGAGGATGATGGGGAAATCGAGCGGGTTTTTAACAATTATTTCTGGGGCCTTTTCACAACGGAGAATAATTTGGATATGGACATTGTACTGGACGCGGTGGATCCCAAAACTTCTGATACGGAAAGCGACTCTCTTTTGAGACCTTTTACGGCAGAGGAGGTAACAACAACTCTAGCGCAAATGCATCCTACAAAATCCCCTGGACCGGACGGTATGCCCGCTCTTTTCTATCAAAAATTCTGGTCTGTCTTACATTCGGATATTATTCCTATGGCTCTAAATATTTTAAATGGTGATGTGAGCCCCAGGTGCATTAACAATACTTTCATCGTTCTAATTCCGAAAAAGAAAAAACCCGAACTGACCACGGATTTCAGGCCCATTAGCCTTTGTAATGTGCTCTACAAGCTCATATCAAAGACTATAGCCAATAGATTGAAAGTTGTGCTTCCCTCGCTTATTCACTACACTCAGTCCGCTTTCGTCCCGGGTCGTCTTATAACCGACAATGCTTTGCTTGCGTTTGAGATTTTTCACTCTATGAAAAACAATATGGCTAAAAAGCGGGGGTCATTTGCGTTTAAGCTAGACATGTCAAAAGCATATGATAGGGTTGAGTGGCCTTTCTTAGAACGTGTTATGCTCAAACTAGGCATCCCTACATCTTTTGTTCGACTCATTATGAAATGCGTTCAGTCGGTCTCGTTTTCTATTCTTCTTAATGGTATCCCTGGTCAACCTTTCGAGCCCTCTAGGGGGCTTCGTCAGGGAGACCCCCTTTCTCCTTATCTTTTTCTTTTTTGTGCAGAGGCATTCTCGGCGTTGATTAGAAAGGCGGAGTTTGGAGGACAACTACATGGTATACGAGTATGTAGGCGAGCCCCAGATATTACACATCTTTTTTTCGCCGATGATAGTATCATATTCGGCCGGGCCAATGAGACAAAAATTGATAATGTGCGCACTATTATAAATAGATATGGAAATGCATCGGGCCAAAGAATCAGTTTGGAGAAATCGGAGATATCATTTAGCAAGGGTGTACATACTAATACACGTGCAGCTCTTGCACGGAGACTTGGTGTTGAATTGGTTGAAAAACATGCAATGTACCTGGGTATTCCGGCGGTAGTTGGTAGGTCTAAGAAGGAGATTTTCTCATGTATCGTGGATCGGGTGCGGAAAAAGTTAAAAGATTGGAAGGGAAGGTATTTATCGGGAGCAGGGCGGATGATTCTGATCAAGGCTGTTGCCCAGGCGATCCCGACCTACCTCATGAGTTGCTTCAGCTTACCGGTGAGTATTTGCGATCAAATTAACTCACTAGTAAGCTCGTTTTGGTGGGGACAGAAATGGGATGAACGGAGAATTCACTGGCGAGCTTGGAATGCCGTATGCCAGTCTAAGAGGGATGGTGGTTTGGGTTTTCGGGATCTTCAGTGCTTTAATGAGGCGATGCTGGCGAAGCAGGGATGGAGACTTATTCATAATCAGAGCTCTCTTCTTTCCAAAGTACTGAAGGCGAGATACTATCCCCGAGTTTCTTTTTTACAAGCTACGAGTGGCCATAATCCATCATATATATGGAGAAGCATAGTGGCAAGTAAAAAGATACTAAGGGGCGGTCTCATTTGGAATATAGGCAATGGTTCAAAAGTGAGTGTTTGGAAGGATCCTTGGGTGCCCAACCACCCAAACTTCCGAATACAATCACGCCCACCTAGCGGAGAGGAAGATATGCTTGTGAAAGATATTATAGATCAGTGTTTGGAATCAAACAAGGTTGAATGAGTTGAAGTCAAACGATCGGCGATATTATCGATCCCTACTAGCGTGCGTGCGAGGATGATAGATGGTACAATTCTCAAAGGACGGCAAGTATCAAGTTAAGTCGGGATACAAGATAGCTAAAGCTATGAAGGAAGATACTAATTCCTCACCTTCATCATCCGGGGAGGGAATTATGGACGTGGATGTGGAGCTTACAAGTACCTAATAAGGTAAAGGTGTTCATGTGGAAATGCATGCAAGGAACGCAAGGGGGAAATTAACCCTGTATGTGGGATAAACGGCGGAGGAGACGATGGAGCATGCACCCGTGATTGTGCATGGAGGATGATCAAAGTCGAATCAACCTTCCCGCCATGGACCGTAGAGGATCGATATGGGATCAGGTGGCTTTTATGACATGGAGAAGGAAGGTCATGATATTTTTGTTATGCTCCTAGCGGGCTTGGGGAGCTAGAAATGATGTTATTTTCAAACAAGAAGTCAAAACGCAGCAACAACAAATTAATATGGCCATGACTCGATATTTGGAACATCTCCAGGGAATAAAAGTGAGACATACGTCGGTTACCAAACCTTTGAAGGATAAATGGCACCCACCCCCGTCGGATATGATCAAAATAAACTCAGACGCATCTATAAGGGAAGGGGAAGGAACGGGCTTTGGGGTTATTCTAAGGGATTATCGGGGGCAGGCACTCACCACCCTCATGCAGCGGGTTGAATCTGAACACTCGATTGATATTGCCGAAGCTATCTCCTGTAGGGAAGGAATAAAACTCGCCATTAATCTTGGGTTGAAGAAGGTGGTAATTGAAACGGACAATTTGCAGCTATACCATCGCCTTGTCAGTCCAAAGGAGGATTTTTCGTACTTTGGGTCTATTGTTTCGGATATTCTTGATTATTTTGCAGTTTTTGAGTCTATTAGTCCTAGTTTTGTGAGAAGGTCGGGAAACAATGTTGCGCACCACTTTTCACGTTTTTCATTTTCTGTTAGTAGTTTTGATCAAGTGATCGGAGATGTCCCGAACCACTTGATGGATTTGGTTGATTTGGATCTCGGTTCGTAATTAATATATTACTTCTTTCTCAAAAAAAGAAAAAAATCTCAATCCCTGAATAACGGCCCAAACCATTATCAATAATCGCTAAGACATAAGGCCGGGGTTAATTACTTAGTTTATAAGTTCTTTAAAACTTTAATCAGACATTTAAGAGCTATTAAGATTTTTTTAAAAGTATATTTATTTTATCTTTAAGCTCTTTAAAACATTTAATCAGACATTTAAGAGCTATTAAGATTTTTTTTAAAGTATATTTAATTTTCCTAAAGAAAAAACTTATAAACTATAAATTTGAGATGTCAGTTCAAAAAAGCCTAACAATAAGAAGTAACAAGGAATAAATTTAAAAGATGAGAATAAGATAATTAGCACATATACTAATTAAGGCCCATTTTGGTAATTCAAATGTCATTAAAAAGTGAAAAAAAATGGTATAATTGATTATCCAAAAATGAAAATAGTATTATCTTTTTTTTGAGCCAATCAAAATAGTATAATCGATTCTGCAAAAATGCCTCAAAATAATTATTTTCTTTTTCTAGCCTATTGCCTATAAGAACCCTAAGCTTAGCTGCATATGCTAATCATGTTCCCTTGTATAAAGGGGCAGACACTGTTGAAACATTTAATCAGACATTTAAGAGCTATTAAGATTTTTTTTAAAGTATATTTAACTAGAAAAACACCCGTGTGTTACACGGGATTTGTCCAAAAGATAAAATTTTAGTTTCTCAAATTTGTTTGTGATAGTTAGAAGAGACCGAAAATACTGATTATAAATAAATAAATTTGAAAGCTACATACATATTATATAAATATATTAAATATCTTTTTTCAAAACTCGTATATAAAATATACGATTTGTCGATTAAATATTGATTGAATTAAATATTTTATTAGATTAAATATTGATTGGATTAAATTTGCCGGGTATACATACATATAGTTGATTGGATTAAATATTAATTTTGCCACTTAATTTGCATGTGGTCAAATTTAATTTAATTTTTTGGTTGTCTTTTATGGTCTTTTAGGAAAGAATATCAACTTATAGTAATTAGAAAAAAACTTGTTGGATATACATCCATATTATATAAATATATTAAATATCTTTTTTTAAAAACCATATATATAATATATGATTTGGCGATTAAATATTCATTGGATTAAAATTATTTGATTCGACTAAATATTGATTGGATTAAACTTGTCGGATATACATACATATATTATATATATGATTGGATTAAAAATTAATTTTGACGATTAATTTGCATGCGGTCAAAATTAATTCAATTTGTCCGTTGTCTTTTATGGTCTTTTAGGAAAGAAAATCAACTTATGATTAGAAGCCAAAAAATTATTTATCCAAATTGATAGTAAATCAATTTATCCAATTATGCGGAAAATTAATTGAGCCAACAATTATATGCGGAAAATTAATTAATACATTATACGGAAAATAAATTGAGTCAATTGTTATATACGACAATACGAAATTAATTAACACATCGATATTTGATTAGATTAAATTTTGATAAAATCAATTGAGTTTATATACGGAAAATTAATTAATATGTTATAAGAAAAATCAATTGAGTCAATAGTTATATACGAAAATATAGAAATTTAATTAATACGTTGATGATAAATTGGTAGTAAATCAATTTATAATTGGAAGAATCAAGGTGGTGATATAGTTTGCCATGTGGCTAATCATGAAGGTGACACATGGATTTAGAAGACTAAGGTGTTGACACATGTACCAAATTGCAGAGGTGATGACATGTGGCAACTTGTTTTTTCTTTTAGTATATAGGGTTGATTTTCCTAAAGCAAAAACTTATAAACTATAAATTTGAAATGTCAGTTCAAAAAAGCCTAACAATAAAAAGTAACAAAGAATAAATTTAAAAGATGAGAATAAGATAATTAGCACATATACTCAAAAAAGTGAAAAAAAAATGGTATAACTGATTATCCAAAAATGAAAATAGTATAATCTTTTTTTTTTGAGCCAATCAAAATAGTATAATCGATTCTGCAAAAATGCCTCAAAATAATTATTTTCTTTTTCTAGCCTATTGCCTATAAGAACCCTAAGCTTAGCTGCATATGCTAATCATGTTCCCTTGTATAAAGGGGCAGACACTGTTGAAATACCACGGTGCTCTAAATAGATATGCAAAATAAAGCTAGGGTTACATCATTTTCAAATGAACAATTGTAGGAATATAATTCATGTTTGGTGTAGGCTGAATTAATGGTTTCATGTGTTTGGATGGGACCACCAAATGCCTAAACCCTTGAACGAATTAGGTACCCACCCAGCTACAAGAATTGTCAAGACCCTTTACCAAATTGAAATTTATCGCTAAGGTTTAATAATTATCCATTCGTTTAGTTATATATCAGGTTCTTTGATTGTATTTATCAGTAAGTTGGAGCCAGCTCGCCCATTATTTAAAAATACAAGTAAAATAAATAGGGAGTTAATCAGGTCAGGTCAGCCTTTGGGCCAAAATTGTCCAGGTTCTTATACATCTTCTACTGTTTCCGAACCCATCTCCCTCTCCTTATTTTCTACTTTCTTCTGCACTCACTCTAACAATCACTCCTTGTAATTTCTCATCGTCCTTCACACACATATTGTTAGGAAATTTATTGTATAGATTTTGATGATGATATGTAAAACTTAGATTAGGAAGTTGGCCTCCAATTCTGTTGAAAGTTCAACTATGTAATAAATAGGATCTATGAAGCTGAGTCGAAGCAGCCAAGTTGAAGATTGCAGAAGTTGACTGAAGATTGAAGTGAAGATTCACTTGTGTGTCAGCTGAGTATTGGAGTGAAGGATCAGTCAAGTACCAAAAAGTTGTCTCAATCAGCAGACTGACAGCTAAGTCACTCCTAGATAAGTGGAGAAGACTACCAAAGGGGTTCAACAACAAAAAGGACTCAAAAAGCTGAAGATGTCCATTAATAAGTAAAGTCAAATCTTTGCTGAAAGAAGACGGACTGCAACCTTAAAGCTATTTTGCTGAAAGAGTGCAAAAGACTGGGAACCAATCAAATGTTCCTGTGCACCTACCATGTTTCAGGCTAACCTGCAAAGCATTAATACAAGGTTGGGTCAACATTAAATGTTGCATATCAAGACAAGCCAACGACCATGAACGATAGGAATTAAATCTGTGGTAGGTTCGACGTCTTCAACGTACTCTTCATCTAAAGGTTAGAAAACAGGAGGGGGTGAGACAGAGATCTCAGTGGATGGGGTGATCGTGTGCAAGTGTGGAGATATATAGTTAATGCGAGAAATTAGTTGTATGAAAACGCGTGAGAGATGATGCATGATTTCACACACAGTCCACAAGCGTCGTGATAAATATATTTATGTAATATACTAATACAGTTTAAGAAAACAGTTTGTGGTCACGCAGGCACTATGGTTCAAGCAGTCAGGAGGATTGCGTACGGATTTGTAACGCCAATCCTATGCAAGACAAGTAGCGGTTGCGTACGGATTTGTAGCGCCAACCTATGCAATACAAGTAGCGATTGCGTAAGGATTTGTAGCGCCAACCAAACGGGTCCGATTAACTCCGGAATCGTGTGGATCAGACAGTGATTCCTTCGTTCTTCCTTGTAACTCTCCGAGTAAGATGGTCCAAGACCTGTCACCTTATCGCTCCGTAGGCAAAGACAAAATCCACATTGGATCTAGCAAGGCTCGGATCTATCATAATCATGATTATACCTCAAGTACTACGACCCGCTTCCCTTGGACAAACTCCGTCCCTCAATTTGCGGGATTGGGACGATGGGGCGCGGAAGAGTGGATGGGGCGGAAGAGTGGAATAGCGGCCGAGCTGCCGGTTCCATCCCCGACGTATCCATTCCGACTATGAGCTCGACACACCAAGTTGACTCAAGCAGTAAAATAAATACACGTTCAGGTAGTCAACCAGGCAGTCGAGTATATTGATTCGGGAAGCAGTTCATGAAAAGTTTTCGAAAATTTGCGTAAGGTAATTATGGCGTTGGTGGAGTTATTTGGATGAAGATGATTATCGGGAGGATAAGAAATCTTCGATATCTTGAAAGATTAAGTGGAACATAAGTCCCGTTATAGATTCAAAATCGCAAGACGAGGAAGTCGCCCCGCGATCGGGTATTAATCGGTCAAGACGGTCCGATAAGTCAAGAGATTTTGAGAAAATAAAATATTTTAATTAAATATCAAAGTCAGAGGGTCCAGGGCTGTTTTAGAAAAGGAAAATAATTTGGTTTAGGTCCTTGTTAAAAGAAAATTACAATTTAGCCCCGTTTTGCAAAAACCAATACTTTTGGGGTTAAAATTGAATAAATAAATATATCGACCTTGAAAAATTATGAGGTCAGTTCCTAAATTCTCCAAATTGTTCAGAGATTCAGGGTTTTAAAGTTTTGAGGTAGAGTTTTTATAAAATTCTCACATTGGCTCCAAATTTGTTAAAATTGTCATATCGGGCCTTAAGTTTAAAATAATCGGAACTCACAAACCGGAAGGGCTTTTAATGTGATTCCAGTTGGAAAAGGTCACTAAGGTTAGTGGGATATTGGGAAAAAAATAGTTTTAAAAAGAAATAAGTTTAGGTCCCTTAACGTTTGAAAATCTCATTTTTGTCCCATTTTGAAATAATTGCCTTCAAGGCTTTTAGGGGTCCAATTGCTATGAAATTTAAACCTTGGGTCCAAAATATAATTAAGTTATAGTTAAATTAGTATTTCCAGGTGCATGGGCTGCATAAGTGCTGGAAAATTCATTTGGGTCCTAAAGTTTAATCTTTTACAATTTGGTCCCTCAATTTTTATAAAATTACTTTCCAAGCTCTAAACACTTGGATTTTTGGAATACACTTAAAATATGTTATTTCCAGTCCCTTAAGAGTTAAAATTTCAAATTTTAAAATTAGGGTCTGGTACAGTTTCGAAATTTGCAAAATAGCTCTTAAACTTCTCAAAATTTACAATCTAGTCCTTGGACTTTTAAGGATTAATTTTATTTATCTAAAAAATCTTAAAACTTTATTAAAATGTCAAAACATAATTTTTGAACCTGAGTTCAGTCCCAAAAATCGAAAATTACAGAGGGGTCCCTTAAGTTTTATTTTCTTGCAATTAAGTCCACCAACTTTCCATTTTTGCATTTTAAGTCCAAAAATTGAAATTTAATCAATTATGCTCGACTTGTACAGGTTATAAATCATTCAAAACATATATTTCAAGAGTCATACACATACATATCGTTCTCATACAAAATTTCATCAAGTATAACAATAAAGTGCACATGTATGCCCTATTTTTCGATAAATCGCATTTTTGAGCAACGCTTGAGAATCTTTCCAACTTGATACAAGAAAATAGCATGAAATACATAATATATATCTCAAGTGCTCAATAACAAAATACTACATGCATATTTTCAATTTAAAACACCTAGAAGTTGAAAGGATTTTTCCACCCACCTTAAAAATGAACTTGTTGGTGAAAGATGAAATAAATCACTCTTGAAGGAGAAGTGTCTTAGGTCAGACCTAGGTCAAGGAATACCAAAAAAATGTTGGAGTTAGGAAATGAGGTTAAAAATTTAAGGAAAGAAGAAGGAGGTGAAGAAAATTGGTAAAACTACACTTACCTTGTGTAGTAGATGAAATGAGACTAGTAGAGGTCTCAAAATGGGTCTCTTTGCTCACTCTTAAAACTCCTCTTAAGGTCAGCCCCTAAAAGTCCAAAAATGAAAATGGAGTATCAAAATTTTGGAAAATAGAAGAGAAAAAGAAAATGTACTAAAAATCTCATTTCTTACCTTATTGTCCAATTTCTTTCACTATTTTTTGACGTCTAGTCAAGATGGTTCCAAGTCTCTATTATCTTCAAGTTGTCTTCTAAGTGTACCTCAAACCAAAAATCAAACTTAGGTTAAGGAGTGAAGAGGATGAGCTAGAAATATCAAAATGGATTGAAGAAGAAAATTCATTACCTTGTAGTAGTGATAGTTTCGAAAATAAATAAGTAAGAAGAGTTTTTTTTTTAAGTGTTTGAAGAAAGAAGAAAGTGTTTGAAGATATGAAGAAATGTTTGAACATATGAAGAAGTAGTTTTTGAAAATATGAAGAATTGTTTGAAGATATGAAGAAGTTGTGTTTGAAGATATGAAGATTGTTTGAAGATATGAAGAATGTGTGTTTTGAAGATATGAAGAAATGTTTGAAGATATGAAGAAGTTGTGTTTAAAGATTTGAAGATTTGAAGAAGAAGATGAACTTATGCTTAGAGAAAATGTTGGAGGATTTTTTTTGGAGAGAAGTTGGAGAGAAGATTTGTGTTTTGTTTTGGTTAAATGATGAGTTAGGATAATAATTGGGGAAGTTAGGACATAAATTAAATAGTTCGGTTACTTTCTTAGGGACAATTGGCCAAAAGCTAGGTTTTAGGTAGAAATTTAAAATTTGTTGAGTTGACTAATGGGGTAGTGGGATTTGTAGAGAAAATTATCAACTGTAGGCTTGGAAGACATAAGATAAAATAGAAATAAAATTATCAAAATTTTATTTATTTTTTTGTCCAATAATAATTTTGTTGGGAGATACAAAATGATAAAATAATGGTAGAAGAAAAATTGAGTTATTTTCCCCATTTAAAGTGGTAATTTCGAAAATTAGGGAAAAAAAGAAAAAAAAATATTTGGTTTCTTTTCATTATAAAATTGAGGGAAAAAAAATAAAATGTATAAATATCCATAATTAAATATTTAGAAATTTAAAATAAAGATGTGAAATAAGAAATGTGTAATTGAAAAATAAATTGAAAGTTGGGTGGGATGAATTATAGAATAAGATGAAATATTTGGATAAGGATAGAAATGTACTCCTAAATTTTCGAGGGTCTAATATTTCTAAAGTCGTAGTTAACCGTTCAAGTATTAATACTATAGGAAAATCTAAAATTGTTAAGCTCGAAAATGAGGAAGACATAATTGACGTTGGAGGAAATAATTAAAAGTCGGGTCGTATTTTATCAATAACGGGTTCGTGTTACTAAACCAAATAAATAAATCACTGCATAACGTCGTATCTCACATCGTGAAAATTCGGGGCATCACATTCACCCCTCCTTAAAAGAATTTGGTCCCCAAATTCTCTTCTGAAATAATTCCTTTGAAATTCTAGATGAGATTCATACTTATTGTATCTATTAATGAAGGATCTATCACATCCTCAATATCAAAACTTAGGGGGCCTAGAGGCGCTTATATTCGATCCAAGTTCCCATCAGTCAATTTCCAATAATCATTCTGCAAAAATATTTCTAACAACCTTAGTGGTACTCAAAACTTTTCATCACCTTGTAATAGACACTATTCATAGTACCCCTTTCATGTGATCCATAATATTTGCACCACTATTCGATTATCACTTAACCAATCTTTTCTACTCCACATTTCATTCTAATGTACTATTCCCATAATTATTATCTCGAAACATACTTCTCCTTATCCAATCCGGAATATATCCTTGCTTGTCACAGCTAGTCAATATTTCATTTACTTATGAAAGTGATACTCATTATAATAGAGTCGATTTGACTAAATAGTCGACACCTATTCATATCATCATATAATTCCTCAAACAATTGGTAATAGATTTCATCGCTAAAAGTGCAAGATCAACCCAAAATCTCCACCCATCAACATATAATAGTCGAGACCTCAACAATCTTTAATAAGTCATTTCCAAAGGTAATCATAGGAGTTGCTCATACTAAAATCCTGATAGCAATTTAAATTTCCCATATCCATAAGGACTTTAATTATTCCAGATAAAGTCACGCTTCTTAAATACCTCATATAAAGTACGAGTGTCCATTCCATCATTAGTTAATCAATACTTAAATAATCGACAACTAAGTTACAGTCAACCAACTTAATTAATCAACCAATTCAAATGTTAGATAAGTGTTTAAATCACAATAATAGTTCTAGTTAATCATCATCCAAAAATAGTTCGCAACTCAGACATTATAACTTACAAAATACTATGTGGCGACATCCATTCGAGGTCTTATAGTATTCACATCCTTAACGTATCTTATCTGTGATACCCAAAAAACACATGTCAAATTCCCTTACTTAAGCTTATACAAATATTTGGGAATAAATAACGCAATGGCACTACCATCGGTAAATCATAGTCAGTGATTCTCACACTATCATTCTCCAAGGTAATATCATTAGGCATCTAGATTCCATAAAGTGTTTTATAATCAGATCATACACTGTTAGGTGATAACTTTATATGCTTCAAGTCTCATCATATAGGAGCATTATAACTTCCCAATTAAGAAATTTCTAAATCACCTAACACCCAGACCGAGAAATATCTGCATATTTTAACACTATGGAAACCCAAAAGAGTTCAAATAGTCGTCCAAGATTCAACTTAGGCCATCTAGTAGTGGTACCCAATCCAAGGCAGAGGAACATATCCTGGGTCAGCTCGGTGTAAGTTTCAATCTTACTAACCGAGCTCTGATACCATAACTGTCACGCCCCAAACGCGACGCGACAATGATCAATAACTTAAACAGAAATAAATCAACAGTCTAAACCCATGATACGAAACTTCAAGTGAAAAGAGTCTAATACAGCGGAATTAAAATAGACCCAAGTACAAATTACATCTTAAGGTCCGACGGAATCCGAATACAACCCAATAGATTATCCGAATTTAACTTACGGTCAAACAGAAACAAAATGAAGAAGTCAACAACAATAAAAGTAAAAGGAGTGTCGCTCCACATCAACGGTAGGAATTCAATCTGTGGTAGGTTCGACGTCTTCAATGTACTCTTCATCTAAAGGTTAGAAAACAGGAGGGGGTGAGACAAAGATCTCAGTGGATGGGGTGATCGTGTGCAAGTGTGGCGATATATAGTTAATGCGAGAAATTAGTTGTATGAAAACGCGTGAGAGATGATGAATGATTTCACACACAGTCCACAAGCATCGTGATAAATATATTTATGTAATATACTTATACAGTTTAAGAAAACAGTTCGTGGTCACGCAGGCACTATGGTTCAAGCAGTGAGGAGGATTGCGTACGGATTTGTAACGCCAATCCTATGCAAGTCAAGTAGCGGTTGCGTACGGATTTGTAGCGCCAACATATGCAACAAGTAGCGGTTGCGTACGGATTTGTAGCGCCAACCATACGGGTCCGATTAACTCCAGAATCGTGTGCATCAGACAGCGATTCCTTTGTTCTTCCTTGTAACTCCCCGAGTAAGATGGTCCAAGACCTGTCACCTTATCGCTCCGTAGGCAAAGACAAAATCCACAAGTGGAGCTAGCAAGGCTCGGATCTGTCATAATCATGATTATACCTCAAGTACTACGACCCGCTTCCCTTGGACAAACTCCATCCCTCAGTTGCGGGATTAGGACGATGGGGCCGGAAGAGTGGAATAGCAGCCGAGCTGCCCGGTTCCATCCCCGACGTATCCATTCCGACTGTGAGCTCGACACACCAAGTTGACTCAAGCAGTAAAATAAATACACGTTCAAGTAGTCAACCAGGCAATCGAGTATATTGATTCGGGAAGCAGTTCATGAAAAGTTTTCGAAAATTTGCGTAAGGTAATTATGGCATTGGTGGAGTTATTTGGATGAAGATGATTATCGGGAGGATAAGCAATCTTCGATATCTTGAAAGATTAAGTGGAACATAAGTCCCGTTATAGATTCGAAATCGCAAGACGAGGAAGTCGCCCCGCGATCGGGAATTAATCGGTCAAGACGGTCCGATAAGTCAAGAGATTTTGAGAAAATAAAATATTTTAATTAAATATCAAAGTCAGAGGGTCCAGGGCTGTTTTAGAAAAGGAAAATAATTTGGGTTAGGTCCTTGTTAAAACAAAAATTATAATATAGCCCCGTTTTGCAAAAAGCAATACTTTTGGGGTTAAAATTAAATAAATAAATATCTCGACCTTGAACAATTATGAGGTCAGTTCCTAAATTCTCCAAATTGTTTAGAGATTCAGGTTTTTAAAGTTTTGAGGTAGAGTTTTTATAAAATTCTCACATTGGCTCCAAATTTGTTAAAATTGTCATATCGGGCCTTAAGTTTAAAATAATCGGAACTCACAAACCGGAAGGGATTTTAATGTGATTCCAGTTGGAAATGTCACTAAGGTTAGTGGGATGTTGGTACAAAAATAGTTTTAAAATAAATAAGTTTAGGTCCCTTAACTTTTGAAAATCTCATTTTTGCCCATTTTGAAATAATTGTCTTTAAGGCTTTTAGGGGTCCAATTGCTATGAAATTTAAACCTTGGGTCCAAAATATAATTAAGTTATAGTTAAATTAGTATTTACAGGTGCATGGGCTGCATAAGTCCTGGAAATTTCATTTGGGTCCTCAAGTTTAATCTTTTACAATTTGGTCCCTCAATTTTTATAAAATTACTTTCCAAGCTCTAAACACTTGGATTTTTGGAATACACTTAAAATATGTTATTTCCAGTCCCTTAAGAGTTAAAATTTCAAATTTTAAAATTAGGGTCTGGTACAGTTTCGAAATTTGCAAAATAGCCCTTAAACTTCTCAAATTTTACAATCTAGTCCTTGGGCTTTTAAGGGTTGATTTTATTTATCTAAAAAATCTTAAAACTTTATTAAAATGTCAAAACATAATTTTTCAACCTGAGTTCAGTCCCAAAAATCGAAAATTACAGAGGGGTCCCTTAAGTTTTATTTTCTTGCAATTAAGTCCACCAACTTTCCATTTTTGCATTTTAAGTCCAAAAGTTGAAATTTAATCAATTATGCTCGACTTGTCCAGGTTATAAATCATTCAAAACATAGATTTCAAGAGTCATACACATACATATCGTTCTCATACAAAATTTCATCAAGTATAACAATAAAGTGCACATGTGTGCCCTATTTTTCGATAAATCACATTTTTGAGCAACGCTTGAGAATTTTTCCAACTTGATACAAGAAAATAGCATGCAATACATAATATATATCTCAAGTGCTCAATAACAAAATACTACATGCATATTTTCAATTTAAACCACCTAGAAGTTGAAAGGATTTTTCCACCCACCTTAAAAATGAACTTGTTGGTGAAAGATGAAATAAATCACTCTTGAAGGAGAAGTGACTTAGGTCAGCCCTAGGTCAAGGAATACCAAAATAATGTTGGAGTTAGGAAATGAGGTTAAAAATTTAAGGAAAGAAGAAGGAGGTGAAGAAAATTGGTAAAACTACACTTACCTTGTGTAGTAGATGAAATGAGACTAGTAGAGGTCTCAAAATGGGTCTCTTTGCTCACTCTTAAAACTCCTCTTAAGGTCAGCCCCTAAAAGTCCAAAAATGAAAATGGAGTATCAAAATTTTGGAAAATAGAAGAGAAAAAGAAAATGTACTAAAAATCTCATTTCTTACCTTATTGTCCAATTTCTTTCACGATTTCTTGACGTCTAGTCAAGATGGTTCCAAGTCTCTATTATCTTCAAGTTGTCTTCTAAGTGTACCTCAAACCAAAAATCAAACTTCGGTTAAGGAGTGAAGAGGATGAGCTAGAAATATCAAAATGGATTGAAGAAGAAAATTTATTACCTTGTAGTAGTGATAGTTTCGAAAATAAAGAAGTAAGAAGAGTTTTTTTTTTTTAAGTGTTTGAAGATATGAAGAAATGTTTGAAGATATGAAGAAGTAGTGTTTGAAGATATATGAAGAAATGTTTGAAGATATGAAGAAGTTGTGTTTGAAGATATGAAGAAATGTTTGAAGATATGAAGATTGTTTGAAGATATGAATAATGTGTGTTTTGAAGATATGAAGAATGTGAGTTTTGAAGATATGAAGAAATGTTTTAAGATATGAAGAAGTTGTGTTTGAAGATATGAAGAAATGTTTGAAGATTTGAAGATTTGAAGAAGAAGATGAACTTATGCTTAGAGAAAATGTTGGAGGATTATTTTTTGGAGAGAAGTTGGAGAGAAGATTTGTGTTTTGTTTTGGTTAAATGATGAGTTAGGATAATAATTGGGGAAGTTAGGACATAAATTAAATAGTTAGGTTACTTTCTTAGGGACAATTGGCCAAAAGCTAGGTTTTAGGGAGAAATTTAAAATTTGTTGAGTTGACTAATGGGGTAGTGGGATTTGTAGAAAAAATTATTAATTGTAGGCTTGGAAGACATAAGATAAAATAGAAATAAAATTATCGAAATTTTATTTATTTTTTTTGTCCAATTATAATTTTGTTGGGAGATACAAAATGATAAAATAGTGGTAGAAGAAAAATTGAGTTATTTTTCCCATTTAAAGTGGTAATTTCGAAAATTAGTGAAAAAAAGAAAAAAAATATTTGGTTTCTTTTCATTATAAAATTGAGGGAAAAAAATAAAATGTATAAATATCCATAATTAAATATTTAGAAATTTAAAATAAAGATGTGAAATAAGAAATGTGTAATTGAAAAATAAATTGGAAGTTGGGTGGGATGAATTATAGAATAAGATGATATATTTGGATAAGGATCGACATGTACTCCTAAATTTTCGAGGGTCTAATATTTCTAAAGTCGTAGTTAACCGTTCAAGTAATAATACTAGAGGAAAATCTAAAATTGTTAAGCTCGAAAATGAGGAAGACGTAATTGACGTTGGAGGGAATAATTAAAAGTCGGGTCGTGTTTTATTAATAACGGGTTCGTGTTACTAAACCAAATAAATAAATCACTGCATAACGTCGTATCTCACATCGTGAAAATTCGGGGCATCATATTCACCCTCCTTAAAAGAATTTGGTCCCCAAATTCTCTTCTGAAATAATTCCTTTGAAATTCTAGATGAGATTCATACTTATTGTATCTATTCATGAAGGATCTATCACATTCTCAATATCAAAACTTAGGGGGCCTAGAGGCGCTTATATTCGATCCAAGTTCCCATCAGTCAATTTCCAATAATCATTCTGCAAAAATAATTCTAACAACCTTAGTGGTACTCAAAACTTTTCATCACCTTGTAATAGACACTATTCATAGTACCCCTTTCATGTGATCCATAATATTTGCACCACTATTTCGATTATCACTTAACCAATCTTTTCTACTCTATATTGCATTCTAATGTACTATTCCCATAATTATTATCTCGAAACATACTTCTCCTAATCCAATCCGGAATATATCCTTGCTTGTCACAGCTAGTCAATATTTCATTTACTTATGAAAGTGATACTCATTATAATAGAGTCGATTTGACTAAATAGACGACACCTATTCATATCATCGTATAATTCCTCGAACAATTGGTAATAGATTTCATCGCTAAAAGTGCAAGATCAACCCAAAATCTCCACCCATCAACATATAATAGTCGATACCTCAAAGCAATCTTTAATAAGTCATTTCCAAAGGTAATCATAGGAGTTGCTCATACTAAAATCGATAGCAATTTAAATTTCCCATATCCATAAGGACTTTAATTATTCCGGATAAAGTCACGCTTCTTAAATACCTCATATATAAAACGCAGTGTCCATTCCATCATTAGTTAATCAATACTTAAATAATCGACAACTAAGTTACTGATCAACCAACTTAATTAATCAACCAATTCAAATGTTAGATAAGTGTCTAAATCACAATAATAGTTCTAGATAATCATCATCCAAAATAGTCCGCAACTCGGACATTATAACTTACAAAATACTATGTGGCGACATCCATTCGAGGTCTTATAGTATTCACATCCTTAACGTATCTTATCCTGTGATACCCAAAACACATGTCAAATTCCCTTACTTAAGCTTATACAAATATTTGAGAATAAATAACGCAATGGCACTACCATCGGTAAATCATAGTCGATGATTCGCACACTATCATTCTCCAAGGTAATATCATTAGGCATCTAGATTCCATAAAGTGTTCTATAATCAGATCATACACTGTTAGGTGATAACTTTATATGCTTCAAGTCTCATCATATAGGAGCATTATAACTTCCCAATTAAGAAATTTCTAAATCACCTAACACCTGCATCGAGAAATATCTCGCATATTTTAACACTATGGAAACCCAAAAGAGTTCAAATAGTCGTCCAAGATTCAACTTAGGCCATCTAGTAGTGGTACCCAATCCAAGGCGGAGGAACTATCTGGTCGGCTCGGTGTAAGTTTCCATCTTACTAACCGAGCTCGATACCATAACATCACGCCCAAACGCGACGCGACAATGATCAATAACTTAAAACGAGAAATAAATCAACACGGTCAAACCCATGATACGAAACTTCAAGTGAAAAGAGTCTAATGCAAAATGAATTAAAATAAACCCAAGTACAAATTACATCTTAAGGTCCGACGGAATCCGAATACAACCCAATAGATTATCCTAATTTAACTTACGGTCCAAACAGAAAGCAAATGAAGAAGTCCAACAACAATAAAAGTAAAAGGAGTGTCGCTCCACATCAACGGTAGGATTTCAATCTGTGGTAGGTTCGCGTCTTCAACGTACTCTTCATCTAAAGGTTAGAAAACGAGGAGGAGGTGAGACGGAGATCTCGGTGGATGGGGTGATCGTGTGCAAGTGTGGCGATATATAGTTAATACGAGAAATTAGTTGTATGAAAACGCGTGAGAGATGATGAATGATTTCACACATCCACAAGCATCGTGATAAATATATTTATGTAATATACTTATACGAGTTTAAGAAAGCTTGGTTTGTGGTCACGCAGTGTAAGTCAGCGGCTACGATAATCTAGAGGGGGTGAATAGATTATCTTCATCTTTTCAATTTCGCCCTCTTTTTAAAACCGAATGCTCAAATACTGATAATAAAGGTGCGGAATATAAACAACACACGTCGATTTAAAGAGGTTCAACCCACCTAGGGCCTAATCCTCTACCACCCCAAGATATCAGGGATGGATTTGAAAAGAAAAAGAATTTTATTAATTACCAAAATTAATACAAATTCAACTTACAACACCTTGAAGAGCACCACACTCTTCTTCAACACCACCTTGGAGATTACCACAATCTCCTTTGAAGATTACCACAATCTTCCTTCAACGGCACCTAGTGAAGATTACCACAATCTTCAACCTTGAAGAATACCAAATTCTTCAACACCTCAATAAGAAGATTACCACAATCTTCTTGTACCTATCACCTAGATCATCCAAGTGTGCTCTTACCACAAGAACACTCACAAGGATATCTTGTGTTTGAATGATAACCAAAAATCAAGATTACAACTCAATGATGAATAATACAATTTGAGTGCAAAGTGTAATCAAGAATAGCCTAGACCTCAAAGATGTGAAAGTGATAAGCTAGGCAATTTTACAACAAGAATAATAACAATGAAAGACCAAGTGTTTGCTTGAAGTGTATCTTGTTGTGTTGTATCTCAATTGTTGTATAGGTTGCTCCAAAACTTCCTCTATTTATAGGAGATGATTGATCAAGCATAGGCTCCTCTTGGGGATTGAAAATCTACAGAAAAATACAATTAAAATCAAGAATATAGCTGTTAGAAATCAATCCCACAATTTAAGGAAATGTGTCTGTTTGTCAAGTCAAACGGTCATATTTTTTGTCATCAATACATAGGGCGCCCGCACAGAGATAAGAGAAAAAGAGAACACTTTGAAAATTACAACAGGGCGACCGGTCGACGTAGGCTTCGACCGGTCGACCCCTGTCTCAACCGGTCTCCCTAACCAAAAATACGAAGGATTTAAGTCTGTTTCAACAATGAAACTTGCACCCGGTCGGCCAGTGATCATTGGCGGCCGATCGACCAGTCGACGCCTGATGCACCGGTCGACCGCTTGTTTTTCCTTCCGTCTCATTTTCTGTTTCTAAAAACATCTTGTGCACGGGTTGCCTTATAGGCGGCGACCGTCGACCTGAGACAGAAATATTGTCCAATTTTTGTCGAAAAAAAAACTCAAGAAATACTCGAAAATTGTGTAAAAACATTTTAAACCGATCGAGAGTATTTAGACAACATTTAGGAACTGTTATAGGAGTAAAAACTCATTGATAAAAGTGTTGTCCATTTTTAATAAACTTGAGAAAATACTCCGGAAAATATTAAAACCATTTTAAACCATTTAGGAGTATTTGGACAACCTTTAAAAAAACATTGTTTTGGTGATAAAATAAAATCATCAAAATTAAGATAAAAACATGTATCAAACAATCTCCCCCTTTTTGATGATTACAAACCAAAACAATTTTTACACAAACTAAGAGAGTAATTTTAGAAATGATTTTCCGGTAAAAACATTTGACCGTTTGGAAGCAACCAAAATTTCCAAAAAATTAAAGCAACCAAGTAGGGAGTAAATAATTTCAATAATAAGCACAAGCTCCCCCTATCAACAAGCATATCAAGAATAATGTAAAAGCAATTATCCAAAAGCTAAAGGCTTTAGCTTACAATTTGCTCAAGAGCTTATAAGCTCCCCCTCACAAAACAACATTAAACAATAATATAAGTCCATCAAGCAACAATTGGACTAAGAACAAATCACAACTTATGGCTTTTATGAGCCATAGCTTATAGCTTTTATGACAAGCCTTTTATTAGCTTCTTTGAGCTAATGAGCCAATATCCTGTTTTTCTCCCCCTTTGGAATCATCAAAAAGAATGTTAGGATGGTGAAAACACCATACAATAATATCAAAGCGCGCCAAAGGAACGGTTTAAAAACCGTTGAGCAATTAAGGCATAATAATCCAAGGAAAAATTGGAGAAATGAAACATAAAAGATCCATAAGCTTATTAGTAAGCTAAAAACATGATTTCAAAAAGATTTTAAGACATTTTGAAGCAAGAGAATCATGTAGAAGTTGAAAGTTTCATTGCGACATTTTAACAAACACCTTGTGTGCGTGAAAAATAGAAGAGGTTGTATATAACCTTTGTAAATGGTTCAAGCCAAAAAAAAAGAATTTTCATATCATCAATCAACCTCATTACAAAGCTCAAAAAAATCATATGCACCATATGCAATAATTAGTTCATCAATTGAGAAGCTCAAAGTAGATTCTCAAGGGTTCAACCCAATTGAGATAAGCTAAGAATGATCAAGGCATTACAAATGCCAAAAATTAGAGCATCCATCAAGTAATAAGTCATGCTTTCAACAATACATGTATCAAATGTCCCAACTAAGCAAAATGAACAAAGCATTAAGAGAAGCACTTTTACCATCAATTACTTCACACCAATTATCAAACAATGCTTGAATTAGAGTATTTTTACCATCAAATACTCCATCAAAATCATGATCATCCACAAGTCATTATCAACTTGCAATATTAACCCTTTTAAGAAAAACAAGCAAATATCATTAGTACAAATGAGTTTTACAAAAGTTCATAAAAGTACAAAGCAACTTAAATGAAAATGCTAGAAAGTAAAGGGGTGGGGTAACATCATTCCTCATCCGAGGAGAAGCAAGATCCGGGAATTAAGTCCTTGATGAATTTCTTTAACTTGCCGATAGACTTTTGCATTTTGGAGGTCTTTTGCTCCAAAGCCTCATACTCGTCTCATGAAAAGCCCTCATCTCATCAAATTCGGCTTGAGTATACCTCTAGGCGGTTGAGCACCCAGTATTACCCTCCGGATTGCTCGGTTCGCCCTCTTCCACCAATCTTGCGCCCCCGGCGTCATCAAAGACGTCATTAGGATCGGGAGACTCTTGACCTCTTCCTCTCGCCATTTTGGTTGGTCGGATTTCCATGTTTTTGCGATAGTGACCATTTGGTTGATGTTATCAATGTCGAAGTCGTTTTGAAATACCTCCGAGTTACACTCCGACGAAGGTAGTCCCGATTGAATAAGAAGTTTACAAATCCAATTTCCCATAACCAACTTCTTATTACCTTGAGTAATGGACTCGATAAGACATTGAATAAGTATGGCACCAAAGTTAAGTGGTTCCTCCTAGCAATCTTATAAGTCAAAAATAATCCATATTGCTAGGCATCTTTCCGACTTACCACAAATGCAATATGCGACAATGACCGATAAAATGCGATGCTCAAGTGTCATTGCCAACAAAGAATACTTAGGCCATACTCCCAAATACGTCTTGACTTCTTTTATCGACACCCCCAACATTTCATCATTCCAAGTCCCACAAGAGAAATAATCCCAACCACCTTCTCTAACATGTAAAAGCGGCAAATATCATTGGGAGTCCATCTAAAATGACGACCCTTTATAAGCGTTTAATTAACGGCAATCGGCTTTCTATCATTATCATATTCGACCCACATATTGGCATAAAAGAGTTGGATAATATCATCATCATACAACACATAAGCATGCTCCCATAAATACATCCAACCTTGCTCCTCAAAAATCCTCTTATAGTAGGATACTCATTTGTAAATGAACTAAAACGACACATTTTAGTCCGAGCAATAGATTTACCTCCCATCCCCGAATCCTCATAGTACCATTCCGCATACTTATTGATGAAATTAATAGCATTGCGTGAATTAGAGCTTGAGTAACAAAGAGGTTTCTTACCTTTCGCCTAACGGCAATTTTTCGGCGAAATTGTTCCGCTGAAGCTCGGTAATTTGGGCCCGAGAGAGAATGGGATTTTGAACATCATCACCTTCTTGAGCCACGTTTCTTTGAGCGCTCGAATATCCCTTTGTTCGGCCGTCTCGCCGATTTCTCAAGTACCCTCTCCGCCCTTTCTTTCTTAGAAGTGGGATTTTGATCGGTGGAATTTCTTGGAGGAGCCATATATGTAAGATTCTTGTGAAAATAAGAAGATTAGCAACAAGAATCGTGAAAAATGATGAAGAATTGAAGATTTTAAAGAAAAGGGGATGATATACGCTGATAAGGGTTTGGGGGGATTTTTGTTCTGTTTCTGAAAGTGAAGAACAGACCGTTTTAAAGCGCAAAAATTAGCCTGGGCGACCGGTCGAGGTAGGGGGCACCGGCCGAGGTGCAGGCGATTTGGGTCGCCCGCTATGACCGTCCCAGGTGATTTTTCTTTCTCCCAGAGTTTTCCAAAATTCGATTTTTCACCCCAAAAGTTTTAAAACTTTGCAAAAATATAAGTTTGGACTATATCCAACAAATATGGGTTTTAGGAAAATATATAAACGATAAAATCGAGACTAAACACGTAGTGCCTTTTTAAAAGAAAAAAATTTGCAAGATCAATTTGGGGCACTTAAGGGGTCAAAATGAAATATCTTGAAAGATATGTGCATAAGCATAATATCGAGTAGACATACCTTGATGGTTTAAGAAACTTGATGATGTAATAGCCAATGAGTATGAAATATGTATCCTACACAATTCTTAGACAACATTTTCATAGAAAATTCAAGTGTAGGCAATTTATATGAGATAACAAAAAGAGCTTATGCTATAAGATTTCATAAGAGATAATAAGCCACATAAGTCTAATAAAATGCTCAAGAGTTTTAGAAAATCATGCAAGGTCTCTTTTTTTTTTAAAAAAATTGAAACTCATAAATATATAAGAGACCTATTTTAAAAAAAAATACTTGAAAATTCATTTTGCAATTAAGACACAATTAAAAGTATGCAAAAAAAAAAAATGCATATACAAATGGGGAGATACGGTTTACCAATTACGCCCGTTTCCATGGGTTGTGTCTTTCCCATTGTTGATGATATCTTCCCATTGAGAAGTCACTTTGTTGATGATGACTTCTCCATTTCCAAGTTTGGTTACCTTCCCATGGTTGATGGTTTCTTCTTCTTTGAAAATCATCTTGTTGATGATGTCTTTGCCATTTCAAGGATTGTGTTTTTCCCATTTTTGATTATACGCTCTTCTTGGAAATTGGCTTTGTTGAGAGTAGTTTCTCCTTCTTTGATCAAATGAAACGTTCATTTGATGTTTTCTTGGTGGCATGAATTTTCTCCGATTTTTTTCTTTGTCGGGTACCTAATAGCACATTGTTTTGTGGTACCCTCATGTGTTTGGGTCCTTTAAGATTAGCTTTGAGACTTTTAGGTCTCCAATAATATTTAGAGCTATTTCTAGCCCGACAAGAATTAGCCGTATGACCCTTTTTGCCACAATAAAAACAAGTAATAATTCTAGGAGCATAATGACCAATATGCATAGTGACTTGATCCTTTTTCATATGATTAACAACATTAGGCTTATGATCAAGTTCCTTATCACAATTATGAATATCAACAATATTGACATTTTATTGGTACTCAAGTTGGATTTTAATAAATCCTTTTTCATGTAATCAATATTCTCAACAAGAGTACTATTTTCTTTTTCAAGGTTTCTAACCTTGTCAAGTGTGGTGGTGTGAGCACATGATAGTGATTCATAAGAGGCAAATAAACTATTCTTATCATTTTTCAAAATATTGAATTCCTTTTTCAAATTTTTGTATCTAACAAGTAAGCTTTGGAATTCATTTTGAAGTTCATCATAATCATTTTGTAAATCACTATAATCATTTTGAATGACAATATCATAGGAAGTAGAGGGTTTAAGACACACCTCATTTTCTTCATTGATGCCCATAAAACAATATTCAACTTCTTCATAATTGGAAGTTGTAGGAGGCTTATTCCTTAGATTTGAGCTTGTATGATCTTGAGAAGTAGATGCTTTTGTTTGACTTCTTTCATTTGCAAATACTCCATAGATGGCTTCTAATTTTTGCCATACTTCATGTGCGGACTTTAATCCTACAATATGTTCATTTTCTAAATTAGTAAATGAACAATACAAAATATTTAAAGCCTTACCGTTTAAGGAGATGATTTTCTTTTCTTCATCATTGAGCTTTTGAAGCCTTTTGAGGTGTATGGTGTATCTTTCATCGGAATGGATTCTCCATTAATGACGGTGTTCCAAATGTCGAACCCGCAACCTTGTAAGTAGCATTCCATTCTTTCTTTCCAAAATATAAAATTTTGGAATCAAACCGAGGTGGCTTGGTGGTGGAGGTGCGGATAGATGAGCTTCGTTCAGAGTCCGATCGTTTCTCTTCACTCGCGATGTGAAACGAGCTTGCCAAAGAGTTTGGCTCGATACCACTTGTAAGTCCAAGCTACGATAATCTAGAGGGGGTGAATAGATTATCTTCATCTTTTCAATTTCGCCCTTTTTTAAAACCGAATGCTCAAATACAATAATAAAGGTGAGGAATATAAACAACACACGTCGATTTAAAGAGGTTCAACCCACCTAGGGCCTAATCCTCTACCACCCCAAAGATATCAGGGATGGATTTCGAAAGAAAAAGAATTTTATTAATTACCAAAATCAATACAAATTCAACTTACAACACCTTGAAGAGCACCACACTCTTCTTCAACACCACCTTGGAGATTACCACAATCTCCCTTTGAAGATTACCACAATCTTCCTTCAACGGCACCTAGTGAAGATTACCACAATCTTCAACCTTGAAGAATACCAAATTCTTCAACACCTCAATAAGAAGATTACCACAATCTTCTTGTACCTATCACCTAGATCATCCAAGTGTGCTCTTACCACAAGAACACTCACAAGGATATCTTGTGTTTGAATGATAACCAAAAATCAAGATTACAACTCAATAATGAATAATACAATTTGAGTGCAAAGTGTAATCAAGAATAGCCTAGACCTCAAAGATGTGAAAGTGATAAGCTAGGCAATTTTACAACAAGAATAATAACAATGAAAGACCAAGTGTTTGCTTGAAGTGTATCTTGTTGTGTTGTATCTCAATTGTTGTATAGGTTGCTCCAAAACTTCCTCTATTTATAGGAGATGATTGATCAAGCATAGGCTCCTCTTGGGGATTGAAAATCTACAGAAAAATACAATTAAAATCAAGAATATAGCTGTTAGAAATCAATCCCACAATTTAAGGAAATGTGTCTCATTGTCAAACGGTCATATTTTTTGTCATTCAATACATAGGGCGGCCATCGGTCGCACAGAGATAAGAGAAAAAGAGAACACTTTGAAAATTACAACAGGCGCACCGGTCGACGTAGGCTTCGACGGCAGTCGACCCTGCCTCAACCGGTCTCCTAACCAAAAATACGAAGGATTTAAGTCTGTTTCAACAATGAAACTTGTACTGGTCGACCACTGGGCGACCGGTCGACCAGACCGGGCCGACGCCTGCATGCGATCGGTCGACCGCTTGTTTTTCCTTCCGTCTCATTTTTCTGCTTTCTAAAAACATCTTCAGGTACGGGTTGCCTTATAGGCATTACTCCTATTTCGACCACGAGACAGTAAATATTGTCCAATTTTTGTCGAAAATAAAACTCAAGAAATACTCCAAAATTGTGTAAAAACATTTTAAACCGATCGAGAGTATTTAGATAACATTTAGGAACTGTTATAGGAGTAAAACTCATTGATAAAAGTGTTGTCCATTTTTAATAAACTTGAGAGAATACTCCAGGAAAATATTAAAACCATTTTAAACCATTTAGGAGTATTTGGACAACCTTTAAAAAAACATTGTTTTGGTGATAAAATAAAATCATCAAAATTAAGATAAAAACATGTATCAAACAATCTCCCCTTTTTGATGATTACAAACCAAAACAATTTTTACACAAACTAAGAGAGTAATTTTAGAAATGATTTTAAAAACATTTGACCGTTTGGAAGCAACCAAAATTTCCAAAAATTAAAGCAACCAAGTAGGGAGTAAATAATTTCAATAATAAGCACAAGCTCCCCTATCAACAAGCATATCAAGAATAATGTAAAAGCAATTATCCAAAAGCTAAAAGCTTTAGCTTTTACAATTTGCTCAAGAGCTTATAAGCTCCCCTGTCACAAAACAACATTAAACAATAATATAAGTCCATCAAGCAACAATTGACTAAGAACAAATCACAACTTATGGCTTTTATGAGCCATAGCTTATAGCTTTTATGACAAGCCTTTTATTAGCTTCTTTGAGCTAATGAGCCAATATCCCTGTTTTTCTCCCCTTTGGAATCATCAAAAAGAATGTTAGGATGGTGAAAACACCATACAATAATATCAAAGCGCCAAAGGAACGGTTTAAAACCGTTGAGCAATTAAGGCATAATAATCCAAGGAAAAATTGGAGAAATGAAACATAAAAGATCCATAAGCTTATTAGTAAGCTAAAACATGATTTCAAAAAGATTTTAAGACATTTTGAAGCAAGAGAATCATGTAGAAGTTGAAAGTTTCATTGCGACATTTTAACAAACACCTTGTGTGCGTGAAAAATAGAAGAGGTTGTATATAACCTTTGTAAATGGTTCAAGCCAAAAAAGAATTTTCATATCATCAATCAACCTCATTACAAAGCTCAAAAAATCATATGCACCATATGCAATAATTAGTTCATCAATTGAGAAGCTCAAAGTAGATTCTCAAGGGTTCAACCCAATTGAGATAAGCTAAGAATGATCAAGGCATTACAAATGCCAAAAATTAGAGCATCCATCAAGTAATAAGTCATGCTTTCAACAATACATGTATCAAATGTCCCAACTAAGCAAAATGAACAAAGCATTAAGAGAAGCACTTTTACCATCAATTACTTCACACCAATTATCAAACAATGCTTGAATTAGAGTATTTTTACCATCAAATACTCCATCAAAATCATGATCATCCACAAGTCATTATCAACTTGCAATATTAACCCTTTTAAGAAAAACAAGCAAATATCATTAGTACAAATGAGTTTTACAAAAGTTCATAAAAGTACAAAGCAACTTAAATGAAAATGCTAGAAAGTAAAGGGGTGGGTAACATCATTCCTCATCCGAGGAGAAGCAAGATCCGGGAATTAAGTCCTTGATGAATTTCTTTAACTTGCCGATAGACTTTTGCATTTTGGAGGTCTTTTGCTCCAAAGCCTCATACCTCGTCTCATGAAAAGCCCTCATCTCATCAAATTCGGCTTGAGTATACCTCCTAGGCGGTTGAGCACCCAGATTACCCTCCGGATTGCTCGGTTCGCCCTCTTCCACCAATCTTGCGGCCCCGGCGTCATCAAAGACGTCATTAGGATCGGGAGACTCTTGACCTCTTCCTCTCGCCATTTTGGTTGGTCGGATTTCCATGTTTTTGCGCATAGTGACCATTTGGTTGATGTTATCAATGTCAAAGTCGTTTTGAAATACCTCCGAGTTACACTCCGACGACGAAGGTAGTCCCGATTGAATAAGAAGTTTACAAATCCAATTTCCATAACCAACTTCTTATTACCTCGAGTAATGGACTCGATAAGACATTGAATAAGTATGGCACCAAAGTTAAGTGGTTCCTCCTAGCAATCTTATAAGTCAAAAATAATCCATATTGCTAGGCATCTTTCCGACTTACCACAAATGCAATATGCGACAATGACCGATAAAATGCGATGCTCAAGTGTCATTGCCAACAAAGAATACTTAGGCCATACTCCCAAATACGTCTTGACTTCTTTTATCGACACCCCCAACATTTCATCATTCCAAGTCCCACAAGAGAAATAATCCCAACCACCTTCTCTAACATGTAAAAGCCGGCAAATATCATTGGGAGTCCATCTAAAATGACGACCCTTTATAAGTTTAATTAACGGCAATCGGCTTTCTATCATTATCATATTCGACCCACATATTGGCATAAAAGAGTTGGATAATATCATCATCATACAACACATAAGCATGCTCCCATAAATACATCCAACCTTGCTCCTCAAAAATCCTCTTATAGTAGGATACTCATTTGTAAATGAACTAAAACGACACATTTTAGTCCGAGCAATAGATTTACCTCCCATCCCCGAATCCTCATAGTACCATTCCGCATACTTATTGATGAAATTAATAGCATTGCGTGAATTAAGAGCTTGAGTAACAAGAGGTTTCTTACCTTTCGCCCAACGGCAATTTTCGAGCGAAATTGTTCCATGGCTTCGGTAATTTGGGCCCGAGAGAGAATGGGATTTTGAACATCATCACCTTCTTGAGCCACGTTTCTTTGAGCGGCTCGAATATCCCTTTGTTTGGCTTCGTCTCGCCGATTTCTCAAGTACCCTCTCCGCCCTTTCTTCACTTAGAAGTGGGATTTTGATCGGTGGAATTTCTTGGAGGAGCCATATATGTAAGATTCTTGTGAAAATAAGAAGATTAGCAACAAGAATCGTGAAAAATGATGAAGAATTGAAGATTTTAAAGAAAAGGGGATGATATACGTTGATAAGGGTTTGGGGGATTTTTGTTCGCTTTTCGAAAGTGAAGAATGAGGCCGTTTTAAAGCGCAAAAATTAGCCTGGCGACACGGCCGAGGTAGGGGGACGGCCGAGGTGCAGAGCGACCGGTCGCCCGCTATGACCGGCCCCAGGTGATTTTTCTTTCTCCCGCAGTTTTCCAAAATTCGATTTTTCACCCCAAAAGTTTTAAAACTTTGCAAAAATATAAGTTTGGACTATATCCAACAAATATGGGTTTTAGGAAAATATATAAACGATAAAATCGAGACTAAACACGTAGTGCCTTTTTAAAAAAAAAAATTTGCAAGATCAATTTGGGGCACTTAAGGGGTCAAAATGAAATATCTTGAAAGATATGTGCATAATATCGAGTAGACATACCTCGATGGTTTAAGAAACTTGATGACGTAATAGCCAATGAGTATGAAATATGTATCCTACACAATTCTTAGACAACATTTTCATAGAAAATTCAAGTGTAGGCAATTTATATGAGATAACAAAAAGAGCTTATGCTATAAGATTTCATAAGAGATAATAAGCCACATAAGTCTAATAAAATGCTCAAGAGTTTTAGAAAATCATGCAAGGTCTCTTTTTTTTAAAAAAATTTGAAACTCATAAATATATAAGAGACCTATTTTAAAAAAAATACTTGAAAATTCATTTTGCAATTAAGACACAATTAAAAGTATGCAAAAAAAAAATGCATATACAAATGGGGAGATACGGTTTACCAATTACGCCGTTTCCATGGGTTGTGTCTTTCTCATTGTTGATGATATCTTCCCATTGAGAAGTCACTTTGTTGATGATGACTTCTCCATTTCCAAGTTTGGTTACCTTCCCATGGTTGATGGTTTCTTCTTCTTTGAAAATCATCTTGTTGATGATGTCTTTGCCATTTCCAAGGATTGTGTTTTTCCCATTTTTGATTATACGCTCTTCTTGGAAATTGGCTTTGTTGAGAGTAGTTTCTCCTTCTTTGATCAAATGAAACGTTCATTTGATGTTTTCTTGGTGGCATGAATTTTCTCCGATTTTTTTTCTTTGCGGGTACCTAATAGCACATTGTTTTGTGGTACCCTCATGTGTTTGGGTCCTTTAAGATTAGCTTTGAGACTTTTAGGTCTCCAATAATATTTAGAGCTATTTCTAGCCAGACAAGAATTAGCCGTATGACCCTTTTTGCCACAATAAAACAAGTAATAATTCTAGGAGCATAATGACCAATATGCATAGTGACTTGATCCTTTTTCATATGATTAACAACATTAGGCTTATGATCAAGTTCCTTATCACAATTATGAATATCAACAATATTGGACATTTTATTGGTACTCAAGTTGGATTTTAATAAATCCTTTTTCATGTAATCAATATCTCAACAAGAGTACTATTTTCTTTTTCAAGGTTTCTAACCTTGTCAAGTGTGGTGGTGTGAGCACATGATAGTGATTCATAAGAGGCAAATAAACTATTCTTATCATTTTTCAAAATATTGAATTCCTTTTTCAAATTTTTGTATCTAACAAGTAAGCTTTGGAATTCATTTTGAAGTTCATCATAATCATTTTGTAAATCACTATAATCATTTTGAATGACAATATCATAGGAAGTAGAGGGTTTAAGACACACCTCATTTTCTTCATTGATGCCCATAAAACAATATTCAACTTCTTCATAATTGGAAGTTGTAGGAGGCTTATTCCTTAGATTTGAGCTTGTATGATCTTGAGAAGTAGATGCTTTTGTTTGACTTCTTTCATTTGCAAATACTCCATAGATGGCTTCTAATTTTTGCCATACTTCATGTGCGGACTTTAATCCTACAATATGTTCATTTTCTAAATTAGTAAATGAACAATACAAAATATTTAAAGCCTTTACCGTTTAAGGAGATGATTTTCTTTTCTTCATCATTGAGCTTTTTGAAGCCTTTTGAGGTGTATGGTGTATCTTTCATCGGAATGGATTCTCCATTAATGACGGTGTTCCAAATGTCGAACCCGCAACCTTGTAAGTAGCATTCCATTCTTTCTTTCCAAAATATAAAATTTTTGGAATCAAACCGAGGTGGCTTGGTGGTGGAGTGCTTAGGATAGATGAGCTTCGTTCGTAGCCGTCGATCGTTTCTCTTCACTCGCGATGTGAAATTGACGTTGGAGGGAATAATTAAAAGTCGGGTCGTGTTTTATTAATAACTGGTTCGTGTTACTAAACCAAATAAATAAATCACTGCATAACGTCAGTATCTCACATCGTGAAAATTCGGGCATCATATTCACCCTCCTTAAAAGAATTTGGTCCCCAAATTCTCTCCTCAAATAATTCCTTTGAAATTCTAGATGAGATTCATACTTATTGTATCTATTCATGAAGGATCTATCACATTCTCAATATCAAAACTTAGGGGGCCTAGAGGCGCTTATATTCGATCCAAGTTCCCATCACCAATTTCCAATAATCATTTCGCAAAAATAATTCTAACAACCTTAGTGGTACTCAAAACTTTTCATCACCTTGTAATAGACACTATTCATAGTACCCTTTCATGTGATCCATAATATTTGCACCACTATTTCGATTATCACTTAACCAATCTTTTCTACTCTATATTGCATTCTAATGTACTATTCCCATAATTATTATCTCGAAACATACTTCTCCTAATCCAATCCGGAATATATCCTTGCTTGTCACAGCTAGTCAATATTTCATTTACTTATGAAAGTGATACTCATTATAATAGAGTCGATTTGACTAAATAGTCGACACCTATTCATATCATCGTATAATTCCTCGAACAATTGGTAATAGATTTCATCGCTAAAAGTGCAAGATCAACCCAAAATCTCCACCCATCAACATATAATAGTCGATACCTCAGCAATCTTTAATAAGTCATTTCCAAAGGTAATCATAGGAGTTGCTCATACTAAAATCCTGATAGCAATTTAAATTTCCCATATCCATAAGGACTTTAATTATTCCAGATAAAGTCACGCTTCTTAAATACCTCATATAAAGTACGAGTGTCCATTCCATCATTAGTTAATCAATACTTAAATAATCGACAACTAAGTTACAGTCAACCAACTTAATTAATCAACCAATTCAAATGTTAGATAAGTGTCTAAATCACAATAATAGTTCTAGATAATCATCATCCAAAAATAGTCCGCAACTCAGACATTATAACTTACAAAATACTATGTGGCGACATCCATTCGAGGTCTTATAGTATTCACATCCTTAACGTATCTTATCTGTGATACCCAAAAACACATGTCAAATTCCCTTACTTAAGCTTATACAAATATTTGAGAATAAATAACGCAATGGCACTACCATCGGTAAATCATAGTCAGTGATTCGCACACTATCATTCTCCAAGGTAATATCATTAGGCATCTAGATTCCATAAAGTGTTCTATAATCAGATCATACACTGTTAGGTGATAACTTTATATGCTTCAAGTCTCATCATATAGGAGCATTATAACTTCCCAATTAAGAAATTTCTAAATCACCTAACACCTGCATCGAGAAATATCTCGCATATTTTAACACTATGGAAACCCAAAAGAGTTCAAATAGTCGTCAAGATTCAACTTAGGCCATCTAGTAGTGGTACCCAATCCAAGCGGAGAGGAACCTATCCTGGGTCGCTCGGTGTAAGTTTCCATCTTACTAACCGAGCTCGACGATACCATAATCATCACGCCTAAACGCGACGCGACAATGATCAATAACTTAAATGAAATAAATCAACAAAGTCCAAACCCATGATACGAAACTTCAAGTGAAAAGAGTCTAATGCAATGAATTAAAATAAACCCAAGTACAAATTACATCTTAAGGTCCGGAATCCGAATACAACCCAATAGATTATCCTAATTTAACTTACGGTCCAAACAGAAAGCAAATGAAGAAGTCCAACAACAATAAAAGTAAAAGGAGTGTCGCTCCACATCAACGGTAGGATTTCAATCTGTGGTAGGTTCGACGCGTCTTCAACGTACTCTTCATCTAAAGGTTAGAAAACGAGGAGGAGGTGAGACAGAGATCTCGGTGGATGGGGTGATCGTGTGCAAGTGTGGCGATATATAGTTAATGCGAGAAATTAGTTGTATGAAAAAACGTGAGAGATGATGAATGATTTCACACATCCACAAGCATCGTGATAAATATATTTATGTAATATACTTATACGATTTAAGAAAAAGCCATTTGTGGTCACGCAGTGTAAGTCAGCGCTACGATAATCTAGAGGGGGTGAATAGATTATCTTCATCTTTTCAATTTCGCCTCTTTTTAAAACCGAATGCTCAAATACAATAATAAAGGTGCGGAATATAAACAACACACGCCGATTTAAAGAGGTTCAACCCACTAGGGCCTAATCCTCTACCACCCCAAAGATATCAGGGATGGATTTTGAAAAGAAAAAGAATTTTATTAATTACCAAAATTAATACAAATTCAACTTACAACACCTTGAAGAGCACCACACTCTTCTTCAACACCACCTTTGGAGATTACCACAATCTCCCTTTGAAGATTACCACAATCTTCCTTCAACGGCACCTAGTGAAGATTACCACAATCTTCAACCTTGAAGAATACCAAATTCTTCAACACCTCAATAAGAAGATTACCACAATCTTCTTGTACCTATCACCTAGATCATCCAAGTGTGCTCTTACCACAAGAACACTCACAAGGATATCTTGTGTTTGAATGATAACCAAAAATCAAGATTACAACTCAATGATGAATAATACAATTTGAGTGCAAAGTGTAATCAAGAATAGCCTAGACCTCAAAGATGTGAAAGTGATAAGCTAGGCAATTTTACAACAAGAATAATAACAATGAAAGACCAAGTGTTTGCTTGAAGTGTATCTTGTTGTGTTGTATCTCAATTGTTGTATAGGTTGCTCCAAAACTTCCTCTATTTATAGGAGATGATTGATCAAGCATAGGCTCCTCTTGGGGATTGAAAATCTACAGAAAAATACAATTAAAATCAAGAATATAGCTGTTAGAAATCAATCCCACAATTTAAGGAAATGTGTCTCATTTGTCAAACGGTCATATTTTTTTGTCAATACATACAGAGGGCGATCGGTCGCACAGAGATAAGAGAAAAAGAGAACACTTTGAAAATTACAACAGGCGACCGGTCGACGAGGCAAGGGCCAGGTCGACCCTGTCTCAACCGGTCTCCTAACCAAAAATACGAAGGATTTAAGTCTGTTTCAACAATGAAACTTGCAGTGTCATTTGGCCGGGCCGGCCGACCGGCCGACGGCTGATCGACGACGCCTTGATGACTTGGTCGACCGCTTGTTTTCCTTCCGTCTCATTTTTGTTTCTAAAAACATCTTGAGTGCACGGGTTGCCTTATAGGGCGACCGGTCGACCACGAGACAGTAAATATTGTCCAATTTTTCGAAAAATAAAACTCAAGAAATACTCCAAAATTGTGTAAAAACATTTTAAACCGATCGAGAGTATTTAGACAACATTTAGGAACTGTTATAGGAGTAAAAACTCATTGATAAAAGTGTTGTCCATTTTTAATAAACTTGAGAGAATACTCAGGAAAATATTAAAACCATTTTAAACCATTTAGGAGTATTTGGACAACCTTTAAAAAAAAACATTGTTTTGGTGATAAAATAAAATCATCAAAATTAAGATAAAAACATGTATCAAACAGCAAGCACTATGGTTCAAGCAGTCAGGAGGATTGCGTACGGATTTGTAACCCCAATCCTATGCAAGACAAGTAGCGGTTGCGTACGGATTTGTAGCGCCAACCTATGCAATACAAGTAGCGGTTGCGTAAGGATTTGTAGCGCCAACCAAACGGGTCCGATTAACTCGGAATCGTGTGGATCGAGGCAACGATTCCTTCGTTCTTCCTTGTAACTCCCGAGTAAGATGGTCCAAGACCTGTCACCTTATCGCTCCGTAGGCAAAGACAAAATCCACAGTGAGCTAGCAAAGCTCGGATCTGTCATAATCATGATTATACCTCAAGTACTACGACCCGCTTCCCTTGGACAAACTCTGTCCCTCAGTTGCGGGATTAGGACGATGGGGCCGGAAGAGTGGAATAACAATAAACTTAGCTGCCCGGTTTCATCCCGACATATCCATTCCGAGTCGTGAGCTCGACACACCAAGTTGACTCAAGCAGTAAAATAAATACACGTTCAAGTAGTCAACCAGGCAGTCGAGTATATTGATTCGGGAAGCAGTTCATGAAAAGTTTTCGAAAATTTGCGTAAGATAATTATGGCGTTGGTGGAGTTATTTGGATGAAGATGATTATAGGGAGGATAAACAATCTTCGATATCTTGAAAGAATAAGTGGAACATAAGTCCCGTTATAGATTCAAAATCGCAAGACGAGGAAGTCGCCCCGGGATCGGGTATTAATCGGTCAAGACGGTCCGATAAGTCAAGAGATTTTGAGAAAATAAAATATTTTAATTAAATATCAAAGTCAGAGGGTCCAAGGCTGTTTTAGAAAAGGAAAATAATTTGGGTTAGGTCCTTGTTAAACAAAAATTACAATTTAGCCCCGTTTTGCAAAAACCAATACTTTTGGGGTTAAAATTGAATAAATAAATATATCGACCTTGAACAATTCTGAGGTCAGTTCCTAAATTCTCCAAATTGTTCAGAGATCCAGGTTTTAAAGTTTTGAGGTAGAGTTTTTATAAAATTCTCACATTGGCTCCAAATTTGTTAAAATTGTCATATCGGGCCTTAAGTTTAAAATAATCGGAACTCACAAACCGGAAGGGCTTTTAATGTGATTCCAGTTGGGAAATGTCACTAAGGTTAGTGGGATATTGGGACAAAAACAGTTTTAAAAATAAATAAGTTTAGGTCCCTTAACTTTTGAAAATCTCATTTTTGTCCCATTTTGAAATAATTGTCTTTAAGGTTTTTAGGGGTCCAATTGCTATGAAGTTTAAACCTTGGGTCCAAAATATAATTAAGTTATAGTTAAATTAGTATTTCCAGGTGCATGGGCTTCATAAGTCTTGGAAATTTCATTTGGATCCTCAAGTTTAATCTTTTACAATTTGGTCCCTCAATTTTTATAAAATTACTTTCCAAGCTCTAAACACTTGGATTTTTGGAATACACTTAAAATATGTTATTTCCAGTCCCTTAAGAGTTAAAATTTCAAATTTTAAAATTAGGGTCTGGTACAGTTTCAAAATTTGCAAAATAGCCCTTAAACTTCTCAAATTTTACAATCTAGTCATTGGGCTTTTAAGGGTTGATTTTATTTATCTAAAAACTCTTAAAACTTTATTAAAATATCAAAACATAATTTTTGAACCTGAGTTCAGTCCCAAAAATCGAAAATTACAGAGGGATCCCTTAAGTTTTATTTTCTTGCAATTAAGTCCACCAACTTTCCATTTTTGCATTTTAAGTCCAAAAGTTGAAATTTAATCAATCATGCTCGACTTGTCCAGGTTATAAACCATTCAATACATATATTTCAAGAGTCATACACATACATATAGTTCTCATACAAAATTTCATCAAGTATAACAATAAAGTGCACATGTATGCCCTATTTTTCGATAAATCGCATTTTTGAGCAACGCTTGAGAATTTTTCCAACTTGATACAAGAAAATAGCATTCAATATATGATATATGTCTCAATTGCTCAATAACAAGATACTACATGCATATTTTCAATTTAAAACACCTAGAAGTTGAAAGGATTTTTCCACCCACCATAAAAATGAACTTGTTGGTGAAAGATGAAATAAATAACTCTTGAAGGAGAAGTGACTTAGGTCAGCCCCTAGGTCAAGGAATACCAAAAAAATGTTGGAGTTAGGAAATGAGGTTAAAAATTTAAGGTAAGAAGGAGGTGAAGAAAATTGGTAAAACTACACTTACCTTGTGTAGTAGATGAAATGAGACTAGTAGAGGTCTTAAAATGGTCTCTTTGCTCACTCTTAAAACTCCTCTTAAGGTCAGCCCCTAAAAGTCCAAAAATGAAAATGGAGTATCAAAATTTTGGAAAATAGAAGAGAAAAAGAAAATGTACTAAAAATCTCATTTCTTACCTTATTGTCCAATTTCTTTCACTATTTCTTGACGTCTAGTCAAGATGGTTCCAAGTCTCTATTATCTTCAAGTTGTCTTCTAAGTGTACCTCAAACCAAAAATCAAACTTAGGTTAAGGTGTGAAGAGGATGATCTAGAAATATCAAAATGGATTGAAGAAGAAAATTCCTTACCTTGTAGTAGTGAAAATAAGTAAGAAGAGTTTTTTGTTTTTAAGTGTTTGAAGATATGAAGAAATGTTTTTTTTTTTAGTGTTTGAAGATAAAGAAGAAATGTTTGAAGATATGAAGAAATGTTTGAAGATATGAAGAAATGTTTGAAGATATGAAGAAATGTTTGAAGATAGAATAATGTGTTTTGAAGAAGAAGAATGTGAGTTTGAAGATGAAGAAATGTTTTAAGATAGAAGAAGTTGTGTTTGAAGATATGAAGAAATGTTTGAAGATTTGAAGATTTGAAGAAGAAGATGAACTTGTGCTTAGAGAAAATGTTGGAGGATTTTTTTTGAAGAGAAGTTGGAGAGAAGATTTGTGTTTTGTTTTGGTTAAATGATGAGTTAGGATAATAATTGGGGAAGTTAGGACATAAATTAAATAGTTAGGTTACTTTCTTAGGGATAATTGGCCAAAAGCTAGGTTTTAGGGAGAAATTTAAATTTGTTGAGTTGACTAATGGGGTAGTGGGATTTGTAGAGAAAATTATTAATTGTAGGCTTGGAAGACATAAGATAAAATAGAAATAAAATTATCAAAATTTTATTTATTTTTTTGTCCAATAATAATTTTGTTGGGAGATACAAAATGATAAAATAGTGGTAGAAGAAAATTTGAGTTATTTTCCCCATTTAAAGTGGTAATTTTGAAAATTAGTGAAAAAAAGAAAACAAAAATATTTGGTTTCTTTTCATTATAAAATTGAGGGAAAAAAATAAAATGTATAAATATCCATAATTAAATATTTAGAAATTTAAAATAAAGATGTGAAATAAGAAATGTGTAATTGAAAAATAAATTGGAAGTTGGGTGGGATGAATTATAGAATAAGATGAAATATTTGGATAAGGATCGAAATGTACTCCTAAATTTTCGAGGGTCTAATATTTCTAAAGTCGTAGTTAACCGTTCAAGTAATAATACTAGAGGAAAATCTAAAATTGTTAAGCTCGAAAATGAGGAAGACGTAATTGACGTTGGACGAAATAATTAAAAGTCGGGTCGTATTTTATTAATAACGGGTTCGTGTTACTAAACCAAATAAATAAATCACTGCATAACGTCGTATCTCACATCGTGAAAATTCAGGGCATCACAAAACTTATGAGAGAGGAAACTTTTGCAACAGACACATACCCGCAAACATTCAAGCAAAGAGCAAAATACTCTCGTACAATACATTATATCCTCAAGCCTAAAACTCGAAGTATATCGATCCAATACACTCAGTGAAGGAAAGAAAAAGCTTCAAACTGTTGAAGAGGAATCTTGTTGAAAGATAAAAGGGTCCGCACAACCAAGGTTGAAGGAAGTGCAGTAAGGCTCTAGTTTGAACCAAGGCTTTGGATTCGTTGGAGGGCTACATGATCGAATCCAAGAATCTGAAGGAGCTGGAGTAGCAGGACAACCGTCTTGTGAAGAGCTGAGTCCCAAGAGTGAAGCCAGCTGTGTGATCAAGGCTTGCTCGGACTGTTGTATCCAGATTGTAACAACTGTTACTTTAGTGGATTACCTCCAGGAGTTGGAGAATAGTGGAGTAGAGGAATTATCCCATCCTCGAACCACTATAAATTGCTCTGCGTCATTTACTTTCAGCACATTTATTTCTTAGACATTTATATCTGCTAATTGATAAATTTTCTAAGTCTATTGATAATAACTTAACCTAAAAACCAGTGTTCTAAAAAGCACTAGGCGCTAGTCGGGCGGCAGACTGGGGCCTAGCGCCTAGACGGAGCCTGGGCAGGATTAGGCGGGACCTGGACGGGGTTAGGCGGGGCATAATTGGAAAAATACCATAGGCGGACAAGGGGGGCCTAGCGCCTAGGCGGGGACTAATCGGGGCTAGATGGGGATTTTTAGAACAGTGCTAAAAACAAGTGTTGATCAAACAAAGGTTGTAAGACTTCCGCTGAAAAACCAAGTTAGCTGTTTTTATAAAAAGGACACTTCACTCAGCTGAGTTATCTTATCAACAGCTCTCTCGAGTCTGTTGAGTGGCTAACTATACTTTGAGGTTGAATTAAGATGTCCCTCAAGGAGTTAGCTGACTTGTGATTAAAACTCTGATTTAAGGATAAAAATCGAAAATTGGTTAAGTCTATTCAATTTCCCCCTTTTAGACTTAACATAAACACTCCTTGTGACCTACACACATGTAAATATATATGGTTCTGAGAATGCATGATACATGTGATGAGTGTAAAATATACGTGCATTTAGGGGCTTAAAATGGTATATATTTGATATATTTGCATGTATATTCAGTGTGTTTTAGTTGGTTTCCTTTGTTAGGTGTGATACTGCGTATTCTTATAACTTCTTACAGGAAATGTAGCTAAAATTGGATAAAAAGAGATATCACATTCCAAAGTATGGGTCAAGAGCTAAGGTACGAGCAATTATGTGAAGGAGAGAAGCACAGACAATCGAACAAAAGGAAATTTCCTTCAAAAATGTCCAAATGCGCTAACAGTTTTCAGCACTGGCAGGGTTTAGTAATATGGCCATAACTATTAGATAAATGTTTTTATCAAGATTTTGATGATTTTGTTTAAATGAGTTTTTATATCAAAACAATGTTTTTATATGTTGTCCAAATACTCCTAAATGATTTAAAATGTTTTTACTAATTTTTGGAGTATTTCTTAGAGTTTTTAATTTGATTAAAATTGGACAACACTTTTGATGACTTTGTTTATATTGGTTTTTACACCAAAACTATGTTTATAAATGTTGTCCAAATACTCCCAAATGATTTAAAATGTTTTTACTAATTTTTTGGAGTATTTCTTGAAGTTTATTTTTGAAACAAATCGGACAACATTTCAAATTGGAGGTCGACCGGTCGCCCAAATGGTCGACCTGTACCTGAAGAAAAGAAAACACGAAACAGAACATGCATGTCTTGAAAAAAGAGGGAGGGGGACCGGTCCAGGGGAGGGCCGAGTCGCACCCTGGGCGGCCGGTCGACCCCCCCTCCGACCGGTCGCACCCCCCTGCAACCCCTACCTGGATCGCACTATTTTTTTCAAACGGTCGAAATCTTCAATAGGGCAACCGGTCGCCCTATGATATTTTGTGACAGCAAAATGATGTAATTCTTGACAGCAAGATTTACTTTTGATTTTTGTACAATATTTCTACATCTTGTGATCTTCTTTTTGTAGACAAAAGTGAAGATAGAGGAGCCTATGTTGGGAGCCTATGTTGGTGAAGACTCCCTATAAATAGAGGATGAATTGAAGACACAAGACACAACACATACAAGCAAAACACACAACAAGAAATCTGCAAATTGTTCAAACTTTCATTTTTACATTCTTGTTGTAATAGCCTAAGTACTTTCACTTGCACATCTTTGAGGTCTAGGCTTTTTGATTCTTGATTACACTTGCACTCAATCTTTGTATTGGTTTCATAGAGTTGTAATCTTGAATTTTGTCCATCATTCAACACAAGACATCCTTGTGAGTATTCTTGAGGTAAGAATACACTTGGGTGATCTAGGTGATAGGTGTTTGAAGAGTGTGGTACTCTTCAAAGGTGGTGAAGGAAGATTGTGATAATCTCCTTGAAGGTGTTGTAAGAGGATTGTGGTAATCCTCAAGGTATTGTATTAATTGTGGTAATTAATAAAACCTTTTTTCTTTTTGAAATCCATCCCGGAGATACTGGGGTGGTAGAGGATTAGGCCCTAGGTGGGTTGAACCTCTTTAAATCAACGAGTGTTGTTTAATTTCTGCATTTACATTCTTGTCATTTGCTTGTTGATTCGAAAAAGAGGGTGATTTGCGAAAAATCGGCATAATCTATCCATCCCCCCTCTAGATTATCGTAGCCACTTGGACTAACAAGTGGTATCAGAGCCAAACTCTTTGGCTAGCTCGTTCCGAGTAAAGAGGAAAGATCCATGGCTACGAATGAAGCTTATCTCACCACCGGCGCCTCCAATAACAAGCCACCACTATTCGACGCCAACAACTACGCATTTTGGAAAGATCGCATGGAGTGCTTTCTACAAGGATGCGGATTTGATATTTGGAATGTGGTCATTGAAGGAGTTGCTCAACCAACAACAAAATTAGAGGATGGTACCACGACCCCCAAGCCGTTCAAGGAATACGATGAAAATGACAAGAAGGCTTTCTCCTTAAACGGTAAGGCCTTAAACATTTTACATTGCTCTCTTACCGCCACCGAATATAATCGCATAAGAGGCATACGGTCGGCACATGAAGTTTGGGAAAAATTAGAAACCATCTATGAGGGCACAAAGAAAGTGAAGCAAGCAAGAAAAACAATGCTTGTGGAAGACTTTGAAAATTTCAATATGCATGATGGTGAAAGCATATCAAAAATGGTGGAAAGACTTGACAACATTGTCAATCCTCTTGTGGCTCTTAGAAAGGTCATCTCCGAAGAAGATAAGGTGACCAAAGTCTTAAATGCCCTTCCCGGCTCATGGTCCGAAAAGGTGACGGCAATCACGGAAGCTCAAAATCTTGAGACACTCAAGTTTGATGAGCTCATTGGGAACCTCCTTATTTATGAAGTATATCTCAAGGAGAGGAAACATTCTCAACCATCCACCTCTAAACCGGGTACGCAAAATATTATTAAAGGCTTAGCATCTTCTTCTAATAATGTTTATTATGCTAGTGATGAGGATGATGAAGAAACGGCGGCTCTTGTTAGAAAATTTGCAAAATTTGTAAAGAAAAATAAAGCAAGAAAGCCAAGAGACAATTCTTGTTTCAAATGCGGAAAATCCGGGCACTACATAGCCGATTGCCCAAAATTAGCAGAAGAGGAACAAAAGAAGAAAAAGCCTTTCCCGAAAAAGAAGGCGTTAAATGCGGACGTCAAAACTTGGGATGAATTACTTGAAACAACCGATGAGGAAGGAGAATCCGAACATGGTCTTATGGCTATAGACGATGAAAATATCGAGGTACGCTCTAATGCTTCATCTTCTTCCCTAGTTGATGAATTACAATGTGATTTTGATGAATTGCAAAATGAGTTTCAAAATTTGATTATTAAATACAAGAATTTGAAAAAGGAGCATAAAGAGCTTAAACTAGAAAAAGATAAATTATTTACTTCTTATGACTCTCTTGATAAAGCTCATGTTATTACTCTTACTATGGTCCGTACACTTGAAACCGAAAAACAAACGCTCACAAATGATATTGAAAACTTGAAAAAGGATGTGCATCGATTCAATTTAAGTACGGATAAAGTCACAAAACTTTTAGATGCACAAAGAGGTGAGCATTCTAAATTAGGACTTGGTTACAAACCTTTTTAAAATGCTTTTAAGAAAAAAGACCAAGGTCCAACATTTGTACGTGCTAGTAGTCCTCGTATTATTACTTGTTTTTATTGTGGTAAAAATGGACACTATGCTAGCAATTGTAAATTGAAGAATAATTTTAGCTATTATTGGAGACCTAAAGGTCTCAAGGCTAACCCCCATGGACCCCAAAATTATAGGGTACCTAAAAATAATTCCTTTGTAGGTTATAGGGGCTATAACAACAATGGAAGATTCAAAATGGCTCGTGGACAGCGGATGTTCACGCCATATGACCGGAAAGAGAGAACTTTTTACCAACATCAAGCTCCAAAAAGAGGGTATGGTCATGTTCGGCAATGGCAAAGGAAGAATTCTTGGAAATGGAGAAATTTGTAACTCTTCTTTCTCTCTTAGTAATGTTCTTTTAGTAGAAGGGCTTAAGTTCAATTTGATAAGTGTTAGCCAACTTTGTGATTCAAATTATAATGTTGTTTTTAATAAAGAAAAATGCCTTATTTCCAAAAATGATAAAATTATTTGTGAAGCAATTAGAAAAGGCAATCTTTACAAAATTTGTACAAGTGATTTGGTTAGTCAAAATGTTTCTTGTCTTGTCGCCAATAATGATTTAACTAGTTTATGGCATAGGCGACTTGGACATGTTGGATATAAAAATTTGCAAACTATTTACAAAAACCAACATGTAAAAGGACTACCCAAATTGAATTTTGAAAATCTTGGCTTATGTGACACTTGTCAAAAAAACAAATTAGTTAAGAGTAGTTTTAAGCCTAAAAATGAAATTTCCACTACCAAATCCCTACAAATGTTTCATCTTGATTTGTATGGGGATATTGGTACGACAAGTCTAAGTGGAAAAAATTATACTTTTGTTATAGTTGATGATTTTTCTAGATATACTTGGGCACTATTTCTTACAAATAAAAGCGATGCCGTTAATGAGTTTGTTAAGTTGTGTAGACTCATTGAAAATGAAAAGGAAGATACTATTAAGTTTATTCGAAGTGATCGAGGTGGAGAATTTGACGGCGAATTTAGAGTCTTTTGTGAAACCAAGGGATATAGTCATAATTTTTCGGCTCCAAGGACACCTCAACAAAATGGAGTAGCCGAAAGGAAGAATCGGACACTTCAAGAAATGAGTCGGTCCATGTTAAATGAATTTTCACTTCCAAAATATTTTTGGGTCGAAGCCGTAAGTACCGCTTGCTATATCATTAATCGAGTTTATATTCGTCCTAAAATGAATAAAACTCCATGAGCTTTGGAAAGGAAGAACTCCAAATATTAGTTATTTCAAAATATTTGGATGTAAATGTTTTATTTTGAATACTAAGGATCAATTAGACAAACTTGATCCTAAGGCCGATGAAGGAATTTTTATGGGGTATTCAATCAAGAGCAAAGCATATCGAGTTTACAATAAGACTAGTGGGGTTATTGAAGAATCCATCCATGTCAAATTCAATGAAGCTTCGGGTGTTGAAAGGATACCCAATGATGAAAGTGATGAAGAGGATATTGTTGAACCCATTGTTCAAGATGAAACTCAAAATGATCAACCTTCAAGCTCAAATGTTCCTCAAGAAGATAAAGGTGATACTTTGAATCTTCCCGTAGCATTGAAATTTAAGGGAGATCACCCAAAAGATCTTATTATTGGTGATCCCCTTGATAAAGTAATGACTCGAGGAAAATTTGCCGAGAAAGCTCTTATATCTCAAAAAGAGCCTAAAAATGCTAAGGAAGCCATTGAAGATGAGGATTGATTTTTAGAAATGCAAGAGGAATTGAATCAATTTGAAATGAATGATGTATGGGAATTAGTACCTTGTCCTCCATCTCAAACCATTATTGGTACAAAATGGGTATTTCGGAACAAGCTCGATGACCAAGGCAATATTGTTCGAAACAAAGCAAGGTTAGTAGCTCAAGGTTATTGTCAAGAAGAAGGTATTGATTATGATGAAACATTTGCACCCGTAGCACGTTTAGAAGCTATTCGTATTTTACTTGCCTATTCTTGTTTTAAAAATTTCAAGCTTTACCAAATGGATGTAAAATCCGCATTTTTAAATGGTATTATTCAAGAAGAAGTCTATGTAAAACAACCTCCGGGGTTTGAAAATTTTTCCAGGCCTAATGATGTTTATAGACTTAAAAAGGCCTTATATGGTTTGAAACAAGTACCCCGTGCATGGTATGATAGACTTAGCTCTTTTCTTTTGCAAAATGGTTTTACAAGAGGTAAAGGTGACACTACTCTCTTTGTTTTTGAAAAAGGGCAAGATTGCTTATTAGTGCAAATTTATGTTGATGATATTATTTTTGGTGCTACTAATGAATCCTTGTGCAAGAAATTTTCTAAGTTAATGCAAGGTGAATTTGAAATGAGCATGATGGGGGAGCTCAACTTCTTCCTTGGACTTCAAATTAAGCAATGCCAAGAAGGAATTTATATTTCTCAATCAAAATATACAAAGGAGCTTTTGAAGAAATTTGGCATTGAAGAAGGAAGAACCGTCTCTACCCCAATGGCAACAAACGTCAAAATTGACAAAGATGAAAAAGGCAAGTCATTTGATGAATCCAAATATCGAGGTATGATTGGTAGTTTACTTTATTTAACCGCAAGTAGACCGGACATTCTTCATGTCGTATGCCTATGTGCTCGTTTTCAAAGTAATCCCAAAGAATCTCATATGAGTGCCGTTAAAAGGATTTTTCGATATTTGAAAGGCACTATTCAATATGGTTTATTCTATCCAAAGAATGAAAATTTTTCTCTTAAAAGTTATAGTGATTCGGATTATGCGGGAAATATTGATGATCGGAAAAGTACTTCCGGATCATGTCAATTTCTAGGTGATTGCCTAGTTTCTTGGTTTTCAAAGAAACAAAATTGTGTTTCACTTTCAACGGCCGAAGCCGAATATATTTCCGCGGCATTTTGTTGTACACAACTTCTTTGGCTGAAACAAACCTTAGCGGATTATAAATGTTCTTTTGAAAGTGTTCATATCTTTTGTGATAATATATCCGCTATAAACATTGCTCAAAACCCGGTTCATCATAACCGTACTAAACATATTGAGATTCGACATCATTTTCTAAGGGATTGTGTTTCAAAACGAAAAATTGAGATATCTTTTGTACCATCTCAAGATCAATTAGCGGACATTTTTACAAAACCGCTATCTTCCGAAACTTTTGCATCGATACGAGCTCGGTTAGGCATAATGCATATTGAATGAGGCTTACGTTTGCATTTTGCACGTTTTTAAAACTTAGGGGCGAAAAATCGGATTTTTGGTTGAAAATTTGGATTTTGGAAAACCGATGATGGTGGGTGAAAAGGTTGAGGGCAACCGGTCGCCCTCAACGTCGACCGGTCGCCCTAAGCCTAAAATTGGATTAAAACCGTTCTGTCTTCAGCATTCTTCATTTTAACTTATTTTGGCCATTTTTCGTCCCCTTTGCCAAAATCACACAAATTTCACTTCAAATTTGTTTTCTTGCATATGTTTTATATTTTGGACTTCATTAAGCTCGATTATCATCATCATTGCTCATCTTTACCGAATAAATGGTAAGAATTCTACTCCATTTGCTCAATTGGGTTGAACCCTTGAGATTTTGACTTATTTGCAAAATTCTTGATGCTAGTTTCATCTGAATGTGATGAGCTTAATATTTATGATGCATTGAATGTTCTTTGAACTGAATTGGTGATGAAAATTTTTGGCTTAAATGAATTTCGAAGGCGTTATATACTTCTAGTTTTATTCGACGCACGCCAAGTGTTCGACAAAATATTTCAATAAAAGATTCATCACCAACATGATTTTCTTGATTTGAAAAGTCTTATAAGTTTATAGAGATCATGTTTTATCAATCAAATGGGCTTTTGCAAGTCAATTGATCAATTTTTACCTTTTATTTGAAATTTAAGCTTCTATTTTCAAAACGCTCGATAAATCGATAAATTTGAGCACTTTGATATGAATATATGATGTTTTTACCGTGCTAACAATCTTTTTGATGATTCCAAAGGGGGAGAAATAGGAAAAACGCTCATACGCTCAAAGAAGCGAAAATAAGCTTGCAAGAAAAGCTATAAGCTCGGGCTCTTAAAAGCCATAAGTTGTGAATATTGCTTAGTCCATTTGATGTATTGTGGACTTTTATGCTTGACTAATGATGTTTTGTGACAGGGGGAGCTTATAAGCTCATGGAATTCAAGCTTAAGTTGTAAAAGCTAAGCTTTTAGCTTTTAGTTGTTGCTTGTATACTTGTTCTTGATATGCATATTGATAGGGGGAGCTTGTGCAAAAATGATTTTGAAAAATCTTTGCTCCTATCCTTGTGTGTTTGTACTTATGATGAATCTTGCTTGCAATGGTTGATGCTTTAAGACCGGAAAATTGGTTTTGTTTTAAAATCAACTTCCTAAAATTGTTTTGGTTTGTAATCATCAAAAAGGGGGAGTTTGTTAGATAAATGTTTTTATCAAGATTTTGATGATTTTGTTTAAATGAGTTTTTTATACCAAAACAATGTTTTTATATGTTGTCCAAATACTTCTAAATGATTTAAAATGTTTTTACTAATTTTTGGAGTATTTCTTAGAGTTTTTAATTTGATTAAAATTGGACAACACTTTTGATGATTTTGTTTATATTGGTTTTTACACCAAAACTATGTTTATAAATGTTGTCCAAATACTCCCAAATGATTTAAAATGTTTTTACTAATTTTTTGGAGTATTTCTTAAAGTTTATTTTTGAAAAAAATCGGACAACATTTCAAATTGGAGGTCGACCGGTTGCCCAAATGGTCGACCTGTACCTGAAGAAAAGAAAACACGAAACAGAACATGCAGGTCTTGAAAAAAGAGGGAGGGGGACCGGTCCAGGGGAGGGCCGACCGGTCGCACCCCTGGGCGACCGGTCGACCCCCCTCCGACCGGTCGCACCCCCCTGCAACCCCTACCTGGATCGCACTATTTTTTTCAAACGGTCGAAATCTTCAACAGGGCAACCGGTCGCCCTATGATATTTTGTGACAGCAAAATGATGTTGTTTAAAATTCTTGACAGCAAGATTTACTTTTGATTTTTGTACAATATTTCTACATCTTGTGATCTTCTTTTTGTAGACAAAAGTGAAGATAGAGGAGCCTATGTTGGTGAAGACTCCCTATAAATAGAGGATGAATTGAAGACACAAGACACAACACATACAAGCAAAACACACAACAAGAAATCTGCAAATTGTCAAGCTTTCATTTTTACATTCTTGTTGTAATAGCCTAAGTACTTTCACTTGCATATCTTTGAGGTCTAGGCTTTTTGATTCTTGATTACACTTGCACTCAATCTTTGTATTGGTTTCATAGAGTTGTAATCTTGAATTTTGTCCATCATTCAACACAAGACATCCTTGTGAGTATTCTTGAGGTAAGAATACACTTGGGTGATCTAGGTGATAGGTGTTTGAAGAGTGTGGTACTCTTCAAAGGTGGTGAAGGAAGATTGTGGTAATCTCCTTGAAGGTGTTGTAAGAGGATTGTGGTAATCCTCAAGGTATTGTATTAATTGTAGTAATTAATGAAACCTTTTTTCTTTTTGAAATCCATCCCAGAGATACTGGGGTGGTAGAGGATTAGGCCCTAGGTGGGTTGAACCTCTTTAAATCAACGAGTGTTGTTTAATTTCTGCATTTAAATTCTTGTCATTTGCTTGTTGATTCGAAAAAGAGGGTGATTTGCGAAAAATCGGCATAATCAATTCACCCCCCCACTAGATTATCGTAGCCACTTGGACTAACAATAACTTTCTCTACAAAATTGATATTAATGTGATTCAAGTGGCTACGGAAATCTAAGAAAAAGGGTTACAACTTTAATGAAGACTGCAGCAGCAAATTCAGACATTTACTAGCCACACAGCCGGACTGTGTGGTGTCACATGACCGCGTGAAAAGTGACACAACCGTGTGAAAAAAGGGAAGAAACAAGGGACGAAACCAAGCCGCACGGCCAGACCGTGTGGGCCCACATGGGCGTGTGAGGTTGGGCTGAGAAAAACACAAATGGCCATGTGAGGTCACACGGCCAGGCCGTATGGGACTATGCCACGCATTTTTTGGAGTTCTTTTCCGTTCCAACTCTACAAGTGATCTCTCCCAGCATCTATAAAAGGACCCAAAGCTTGAACGAAATTGCATGATCCAAAAATCACTTCATACAGAGAAAACACATCAAATTACGCAGGAACGCAAGAATCGAAGATCTTCTGAGAGAGGAGGGCTAGGTCGTGAAGAACACCACAAGACCTTCGCATCTACGGAAGCACAAGAGCTTCGAAGGCTTGGAAGGAGAATCCATCCTGATAAGAAGGAGTTTTCTTTCCATGTCTAGATCTCTTGTCTGTGCTTAAATGATGTCATAATGTTGATTTTGAATTTGTCTATGAATTTGTTATCAATGTTTGGCTAATCTTTCGGATCTTAGGGGCATAATCAAAACTGTGGATTCATGTTAAGTTTTAATTAATTGCTTTCATAATTAATTCATGTGTCCTATTTTATGAATCGAGTGCTTAGTTATCTGATCATTAATTTGCATGTCATACTTGTTAGTCCATAATCCGGGAGGTGAGTTCTAATGAGGCGAAAATCGAATTCAGACATAAACAGGGTAATGTATCGGGAGACTACTTCTATTTGTGGAGAGTATTTCAATTCAAAGATCTTTTGGGAGTTAATAATAGTTGTGATGGATCGGGAGACCTCAATTATTATTAATCTACTGTTTATGCATCATCAGGAGGGGGAATAAACTAATTTAGGAATTGAACCCATAGAATTGCATGAATTGGTTATTGAAACTTTAATTGGATTTAATATTGAAGAAACATGTTGAGATTATGTGCCCAATACTTGTGGGGTTCACAAATTTATTTCTTTTATTGCTTTTATTTTGAATTTTAGTATAAACTTGATATTCGGTCGCTTCAATAAAATTGGAATGCGATGTTATTATAACCTAAATATTTCATATATCAATCCCTGAGGAATACAATATTGCTTGCCATTATTCTATAAACTACATTGTATACTTGCAGTTGTATAATCTAAATATTTTTTGCGAACAACAGATGCCTGTCCATTTTCTTTGATGAATGATTGAGAGATAACATGTGAGTCATATATACGTGGCGTATTATGAACCTTAGTCATATATACTAATTGTTTTTGAAAATTTCCAAGACCCTTTATCAAATTGAAATATATATACTATTTAGAAAAAATAAAAATATACTCAAATGAAGAAATGCATTTACTTATACCATCTACTTATAGGATATGGATCAAATAGGTCCTCCTACTTGGGGTGAGTCCATGGGGACACATCCTAACCATAGATCAACAATTTTGGGTGGTCCAGATTTTTAGGGCTTTTTTATGTTTATTTTTTTGTTTCAGCAATTAAAAAGGGTAGGGTGGTCATTTTGCATTTTAAAATCGATTACTAAGATTTTATTCTCTCCTTCACGTCTATTCCCCACACTTCACGTCTCTTTCCCTCTCTCTCCCGGACGTTTCAATTTGAAGCTCTCCATTCCCTCTCGTCGAGTTCGATTCCTTGCGACTTTCGGACTTCGGTTTGATTTTTGAAGGGTTTGCGATTGTTTTGAAGGTAAGTTGTAATCTCATTCGGTTGTGTGTTCAAAGTTTCGATTTATAGGTAGTTTTAAGTTTTATAGGGTTTATGAAGGTTTAGTTCGGTATTTCTTTTCGATTTTTGCAACTTCAATCTATGTTTTTGTTGTTCGAGATGGTTTTAGGGTTGATGTTGCGTGTTTTTCATATATGTTTGCACATTGGTGTTTTTTGTTGTGTTCGAAACATGATTGTGGCCTTTTTTTCATTTGCTTATGGTAGTTGTTAGGATTCCTTGTTTAGTTTGTTCAGAAATAACACATTGATTCCATCGTGATTCTATTATTTATGTCCGATTTTGTTGGAATGTTTCGATGCTTATGTAATTGTATACCGCTTATGTAATTGTGTAAAACCGCTTATGAAGCTATTAATATTTGCATACGAAGTTTTAGATTTTTGTAACAGGGCATCATTTGGCATGAGCACTTTTCTCCTACCTTTTTGAATATTTCTTTTATATATGCTCATGCAATATAATCACATTGCTTATGTATGATAATTGTTGTGCATGTGTAGTATAACATTCCTGCTTGTGTACTAAACTTCATATGCATATTGCAATGCTTGCTTGTATAATATAGATGCGTTGCTTATATAATGTATATGTGCATCTTATTTATAACATTTTGCTATTCTAAGTTAGTAATAGTGTTGCATGCGTAGTATTTATTAACTGTTTATGTAGTTGAAACTTTGTGCATATGAAGTTGTTTTGATGCATATGTACTGTGACTTTTTAAACTATTTTTGCTACGTTTTGTTAAATTGCATGTTTTATACGAGAACTCTAAAGTGTTGAAGTTGGCTATGGACTAGAGGGACAATGAAAATAATGTGGATTGCGGTGTTTTTGCCATGCGCCACATGGAAACATACATGGGCGGAGGCAGAGGATCAGGATAGTGGTTTGATGAAGAAAAATCTGCGCACGCTTATCCATGTTGCGGGCGAAACGCGCTTTATTGCTTTGCCGACATGAACGAACTCAAGGCGAAGAATTTGCTCGAGGCAAAAAAATACAATGGATGAAGTAGTTGTAGGAATTTGAATTTGATATTGTAACTCTATTCCGAACAAGATACCTTGATGTATTTTTTTGTTTTATGCTGTCATGATGCAAATCTTTTCATAAACATGTAGGTATGATCATACATTTTCTATTTTTTGGGGTTGGTACGATGTTTTTGTGTAAAGTCTACATTAGCATTGCAAGGTACAAATTAAAAAATTGTAGGTATGATATTTTTGTGTAAATAACATTTAGTTTGATGCATATGTAGATGTACAATACAACAATTATTAAATAGATATGTTGCTTGTGAATGATAATTTGTATGCATATGTCTGTTAGTGCTTACAAAGAGATAACTGTTATTTCCAAACAATTTTTCTTATACCATCAAAGTATTCATACATTTTGCAATTCTTGCTTATGTAGTACATATTTGTTGCGTATGTAATATATGGGGGACGCTTATGTATAAGCTTTTTTGGATTTTAAGCTAAATGTATATGTGTTGCATACGAAACGTTCATACATTGCTTATGTACTTGAAGTTTATTGCATATGAAGTTTATCACCCGAGCAGATTAAAAAACATAGCTTGTAACTAAATATCCATGTATAATGTCTAAGGAAATAAAGTAATGAAAATTATTATAGAGTCTTGTGCTACGCTTGCTTGTTGCAGGTTCGACTATTGTGGTTCCCAATGTCTCCACACTTCTCGCAATGTCTCTTTAGCTTTTTGCTTGTCTTGATTGCTTTTTGGCTTTTAACATGGCTACCACTACCCTTGTTCTTGGCCTATTTTGGTGGCAAAACTTGAACTCGTAATTGTGATGTAGTCCCACCAAAGTCCTCTAGCAACGTCTGCTTGTTCAATATACCTGGATTAATCCCTTGTTGCATGAGTAACAACTGCTTGTGGTCTTGAATGATTTTCCCCAAAGATTCCAGCTATTCTTTGTTGCCTTTTGCAATCCTTGCACAACAATGGAAATCAGGACTAAAAGTGTATTTAGGTCAACTTATAACAGGACCAAAAATGCAAGCAATTTTGTCAATGATGAAAGAAACGAAAAAACAAATGGACAGTTTAACTAGCTTAGAGAGAAAATAAATATATTTATCTTATCTATGTTTGACATGAATTTTACATACCGTGATCCTATTCTGTAAGACGGATCCTACAATCCAGACCATAACCCACCACCCAAAGATGTGTTATTTAAAAAAAATCCGCTTCAGTAGGGAATCGAACCCGCGCCTATGGAGAGGTAAGGTGGTATTCTACCACTACACCACTAGTGCTTGTTGTGCAATTATAGTATAACTATGTATATAAACCCATTCATAAATACACCTGGTAAATTTAAAAAAAACGCCTCTAAATGCAGAGGTTAAGAATCGAACACAAGTCTATTAAAAAACATGATACATTATCTCAATAAATGGATACTTATAAAAGTGTTACTTTAACTACATCATATTTATTTTTTATTTTTCCTCTTTTTTTGTTCTTAGTTTGTAAATGTATTAAGAAATCTGATAATTTATTTCAACAAATGGATACTTTTACTTATAAAAGTGTTACTTTAACTATATCATATTTATTTTTTATTTTTCCTTCTTTTCTTCATTTCTAATTTGTGAATCTATTAAAAAACATGATACTTTATCTCAAAAAATAGATACTTTAACGTATAAAAGTGATACTTTAATCCGTTATATATATATATATATTATTGTAATATATTCATAATTTGTGACTATATTAAAAAATATGTTACTTTATCTCAAAAAACAAATACTTTTACTTATAAAAGTATTACTTTAACTCTATCATATTTATTATTCATCTTTCTTTGTATTTATTATTAAAAATATAATATTTTATTTAAAAAACAGATATTTTTACTCTTAAAACATGATATTTTGTCTCAAAAAATATATATTTTTACTCATAACGGTGTTACTTTAACTCTGATATATTTATTTTACCTTCAGGCTTCGTTTGGTTCAACAATAGGATTGATTGATTATTTCCCACCAGCTTTATTGGCCTTATCCTATGGATTTAATAAGGTCCAATAATGTGTTTGTTTGAGTGATTGAGTTATTTGATGGTAAGGGTTGTCTATTAAATTGTTTGGTTCAAAGAGATAATAATAGCCCAATAAGTATTGAATTACCTTATTGCCCTTAAATTATAATTCATATTCCTATATCACCCTACACCATCTCTCCACTCTCTAAGTCGATATCACTCCCAGATTCCTCTTGTTTTCAAAGAACTCGATCTGAGATGCCCACAACAATTACTAATGATTTCAAAATCGATCTTCAAAATAGACATGTCCTCAATTGAGTTACAAATTAACTATCTCAAAACAAATTACATCTTAGCAAACTAGCAGTGTCAATGCTAACTTTGTGAATTACAAATTCACTACCTCAAAACACATTCACTGTGAATTACTATTAGCATATTCTAGAACCTTTTCAGTTGTAACCAACAGTTAGAAGTTAGTTATAACTGTAGCAATTAGTTACATTCTTTTATCACCGTTGATTAGTTGAGCTTCATATTTTTTCGTATAAATACACCTATAGCAGAGAGCAATAAAAGTATCTTGGTTTTATTCTTCATTATGAATATGTTTCAATTCATTATCTGATATGGTATCACGAGCCGGTGGTCATCCTTTTTGGTAATTTTTTTTTTGGTGATCAGTTTCTTTGATCAATGGAGTCTACCACCACTGTTTCTCTTCCTACTTTTCACTCTATTCATCTTCGTCTCACGCGAGACAACTATCACTCTTCGGCGCGCCTTGATTCTTTCTACGTCAAGGCACATGGATTCAAGATTTTTTGTTCTGCATAGTTCAAATTCCACCAAAATTGATTGATGGTGAGATCAATCGCCAGAGATATGCTATGGCCGTCGTGATCACCGTTGTTGTTGGATTATTGCTTCGATTTCAATCGAATCGATGATGGGGTATATCACGGATGTACAACCTCGGCGGATTTATACCGTTTCTAGAGATCGCGATCTCAATCTAGAGCTCGGGTTCAACATCTCAAGGCACAATTACATAGCTCAAAGAAAGGTGATCTATCAATCTCTCGATTACATTCTTCATATGCAAGGTATCATCGATAATATCCAGTCTTTGGTGTCACAATTTCGATGATGATTTAATTCTTCATATTCTAAATGGTCTTGGTATGGAATATGAATCTATTGTTGTTAACCTAATCGCACGAGCCGAGGATCTTACACTTCAAGATGTACAATATGCATTGCAAACACATGAAATGAGGTCCGCAACAACACCACACAATCGAATCTGTGCATTTAAATGTCGCTCCCGCCGCTCATCTAGCTAATAATCGTTTCTACCGATAATTTGGAAATAGAGGTGTTATGTTTTCGGAAATCGTGGTGGTCATTTTAATCGAGGAAGAGGTCGTGGCGCATTTTCCAGAATCGACCTTCTTGCCAAATTTGTGGCAAAAATAATCACATTGCTTCAAAATGTTTTAAAAGATTTGATGTAAATTTCACCGAGTGGATCTATCCTCCGCTCAAGCTCATTTTATGTCTACTACTCCCGAGGTCTCTAAGCCTCCGGCATCGGGTTCATACATGCCTCGCCAATCAAATGCGTTTGGTCTTCATCTCCACATGCCGTGCTAATTCTACCTTCGGTGATTATGGTTCTACCGCTCCGGATCCTCATTTGGTATATGGATAGTGGTGGCTCACCTCATGTTACTGGTGATTTGAAGAATCTCACCTTGAGAATGCCTACACGGGAATGATAAACTCACCATAGGTAATGGTTCTAAACTTGGTATTTCTCACATTGGATCTTCCTTTATTTCTCTTCCTACCTCTTTCAAACCTCTTCTTCTCAACAATATTCTTTGTGTACCGATATTACAAAAATTTGTTATCCATTTCCGATTCACAAAAGATAATAAGGTCTTTATTGAATTTCATCATGACTCTTGTTTTGTCAAGGACAAGTTGACACACAAAATCCTCTGAAAGGTTCACTTTCAAGGGGCCTCTATCAACTTGATATCGATCCTCTCCACCATCCTCACGGCTATGCTCGACCTTTATCTTCAAAGACAATGTTTTCATTCTCGCTAATGTTGCATTTTTCGATGTAAATCTCGCACAAACGTTTAGGCCATTGTTCCTCTCTTTGTATTAACTCATCGTTTTGAAGCAAATAAAAGTGGCTCATTCGGTTCTCAATTAGATTTTTGCCATGCTTGTCAATTAGGCAAACTTAAATCTATTTCATATCCTTTAATCGTGTCACATTCTATCGCTCCATTTCAATTGGTATATCCGGATGTGTGGGGTCTCGCCTCTACTCCATCTACCAATGGATACAAATATTACATACATTTCCTTGATGATTTCACAAATTACACTTGGATTTATCCTCTTCAAACAAAAGGAGAAGCTCTAAATGCTCTTAAACATTTTAAAGCGTAGTTGAAACTCGTTTTGCTCTCACATTCAAGCCTTTCAGTGTGATTGGGGAGGGGAATTCAGACTATTGCCACATTTCTTTCTTCTCTAGGTGTTCATCTTCGTCATCCTTGTCCCTATACTCATCAACAAAATGGTAAACGGAAAGAAAACATCAAGACATTGTCAATGTTGGCCTGTCTTTTCTAAAGACACCAATCTTCCATATTCCTTTTGGTGGGATGCATTTGTATATCGATGTGTTTACTATAAATAGTCGCCTACTCCCACTCTTCAAAATCTTTCACCTTTTCAAAAGCTATTTGGTTCCACGATTACAAATTTCTTAAAAGCTTTGGATGTGCTTGTTACCCTTACCTTCGACCTTATTATCACCCAAGCGTCAATTTAGGTCTACCAAGTGTGTTTTCTTGGGCTGACCACCGCTCACAAAGGGTACAGTGTCTTAGTCCTTCGGTAGAATCTATGTGGCCAAAAAATCGGTTTCAATGAATTGGAGTTTCCTTATCCCACTCTATTTTCTCGTATTTGATTCATTTTCTACTCCATCTCATACCCACTCCCCTGTTCTACCTTCTCTTCCCACTCCCCACCTTACTCCAACTCCCCCACCTACTCAATCTCCTCGGTCTACTCCTTCTCCTCAAAGATATACCGCTGCTCCCGGTGACTCTTCTTCCTCTTCTACTTCTTGGTGATCCTACTTCTTCTCGGTCCTTCATATCCTCTTAATCAGTCACTCCCTTCTCCTCGCTCTCTTCCTTCTACCTCTCTTTCCTCCCATCCTATGCTCACTAGATCAAAGCTTGGCATTTTTAAACCCAAAGCTTACAATGTGACCAATACCGCCATGAACCTAACTCGTGATCGATGCTTTATCTAACTCTCGTGGAAGCGACCATGGATGTTGAATTCTCAGCTTTAATGAAAAATCATACATGGGATCTTGTTCCCTTTCAATCGACATGAAAGTGGTTGATCATAAGTGGGTTTTTAGAGTCAAATATCATCCCGATGGCTCTGTGGACAGGTTTAAAGCTCGGTTAGTTGCAAAAGGCTTTCAATGACTCCCTGGTATTGATTATTTTGATACTTTCACCCTGTGGTAAAACCTATCACTATTAGACTTGTGTTTTCTCCTTTGTGACTCGAGATTGGTCCATTCAACACATTGACATTAATAATGCATTCTTGTATCTTTGATTTGAAAGAAGATGTGTATATGTCTCACCACAAGGTTATGTTGATAGCTCTAAACCCAATCATGTGTGTAAGTTGGTTAAGGCGATTTATGGTCTCAATCAAGCACCTAAATCATGGAATGATAAGCTTAAGCTCCACCCTTCGTCACTTGGATTTACTACTTCTCGATCGATTCTCGTCTATTTTTTCAAAGGGTTGAGAATCAGCTTATCTTGATTTTAGTATATGTTGATGACATTCTTGTTACGGGGATGATCCAAAATTGGTTGCACAGATTATTGATGGTATCCAAACTGCTTTCTCCCTTAAACACCTTGGCAAGGTTTCTTATTTTCTCGGGATCGCAGTCAACTACTCTCCTTGGTATTCTCCTTAATCACCCCAAGTATATTCTTGATCTCTTGAAAAAGACAAATATGGAAACTTGTAATCCATGTGCCACTCCTCATTGCCTTAATCGAAACTTCATATTCAGGATAGTTCTCTATTTGAAAATCCCACTCTTTACGAGAAGTACAATTGGAGCTCTTCAATACCTTACTCTAACTCGGCCGGATATCTCCTATATTGTGAATAAGTCGAGTTCTTGATTTCCTTCAAGACCAACTACATCTCATTGTGGTGCGTGTAAAAGAGTCCCGAGATATCTTAAGGGCTCTATTACTCATGGTATTCTGCTTTTGACCTTCTCCTAGATCGAATCTTGAAGGCTTTGCCGATGCGGATTGGGCTAGTTCTCGTGGACGATAGAAATCTACTAGCGGGTATTGTGTTTTTCTTGGGCCTAATCTCATAGCTTGGAGCTCTAAAAAGCGATCGGTTGTTGCCCATAACAAAGACAGAGGTGAATATAGATCCTTAGCCTCGCCCACATCGCCGAGTTAGTGTGGATTAAGTCGTTTTTTGCGTAACTTGGAATTTCCATCCTTCCTAGGTCTGTTATTTGGTGCGACAACATAAGTGCTTTATTTCGTTGGCCTCAAATCCTATTTTCCACGCTCGAACGAAGCATATCGAGGTGGATGTTCACTTTATTCGAGAGAAAGTGGCCGATAAAGAAGTTGAAGTTAGATTTTTACCCTCAAGAAGAAGCGACTTTGTCGATGTCTTGACAAAACCTATTGTTGCGGTTCCGGTTTGAGAATTTATGTTTTAAACTTTCCTTGCAATCTTCCCTAGTCTCGTTTGAGGGGTGTGTATTAGCATATTCTAGAACCTTTTCGCTTGTAACCAAACGGTTAGAAGTTAGTTACAATCGTAGCAATTAGTTACATTATGTTATCACGAAAGCTTGATTAGTTGAGCTTCATTTTTTTCGTATAAATACACCTATAGCAGAGCAATAAAAGTATCTTTGGTTTTATTCTTCATTATGAATATGTTTCAATTCATTATTTGATAATTACAAATTCACTACCTCAAAACAAATTCACTATCTCAAAAGAAATTCAAAGATCGAAAATAGACATGAAGGTAATTTTTAAATCAAGTGGTTTTTGTGAATTACAAATTCATAAGTTCCTCGCTAACTTCATCCTAGCAAACTCGGCCTTAGCCCCGTCCGACAAATCGAAAAACAATTCTAAGTCTTGATGATTTCGACAAGAAGCTTCAAACAAGAAGACTTATCAAGAAACTTAATCTTTGTATGTTGCCAACATAACAAAGAGCCAAGATTCGGAAATAGCAAATGACAAGGAAAATTTGATTGTGTATCTATCAACTATTAAAGAGAGTAATAATAAAATTATAAAACACCAAATCTTGATTCAACACAAAATGTCCTACCCAAAAATCGACTTCGGAAAAAACATAACAATATTCAAAGCACTAACTCGATAATTCGAAAGATTATCCCAAAAAAAGGAATTAGAAATACACTCACCTCTTCCAGAATCGACGTTTTTCTTCCTTCTTGCCAATTCAATTCTGTTCGGACAATAAAACAAGAAAAAAAGAATTAGAAAATAAAGAATACCACATGAATATAAATACGATTTACAAATTTTGGAGTAAAGAAATAAAAATCTTCTCCACCACGAAGCACGAAGCTCGAAAGACACGGCCTTATCGTCTGGTAGGCTAGGGTTCGAGGTGAATGTATTTTGCTTAAACGGGCCGCCGGGGGGCTGCCCGCGCCCGCCAAAACGGGAATTGGCCGTTGAGGTGGCGGGTCGAGAAATCCCCAACCCAACCCGCCTTGGGTCGGGCGGGTTGGCGGGGCCCGCTAAAAATAAAAAATAAAAAAAAATGAAAAATATTTTTTATTTATATTATTATTTTTAATGAATTAAATATACTAATGAATAACAAGTACATATTTTATAAATATATTATATACACTTTTATAAGAAATACAAATATAAAATATTAATTATACTATTTTTTTGTCTATTTTATCTAATTTTTCTTTTTTTTTTTTTTTTTTCAATTTATGGCGGGCTAGCCTGTCGCCCGCCGACCCGCCCCCGCCAAGCCCTGACGCGACGGCTAGCCCGCTTAGGCCCCTTTGGCGGGCTACTAAATACTAAACCCACCCCCTACCTTAGGCGGGCGGGGCGATTCACTGACGGGCCTAGCCCGTTTTGACAGCTCTACCCAGAGGAAGGTAGGAAATGCGTGAATTACAAAATCTCGCAGTATTTCCACAGCCTGTACAAAAAAGGGTTGTTTAGGTAATTTCACAATTCTTGATAATAGCCTATATTGCTCATCCCACCTAGGGGGTGGGATAGCTATTACCTCATTCAGCTGGATAAATTAATGGGTCAGCCCTATTTTCAGGACTTTCTCCAATTGAACCAAACACAACAATAGGAATGAAATAATAACAAAGTGAGTGATATCACTCTCATAAAGCCCAATCAAACGAAGCCTCAATGTAATGTAATCATAATATGCGCTATATTAAAAAATATGATACTTTATCTAAAATAACCGATACTTTTTCTCATAAAACTGTTACTTTAACTGGGGAAAAAAACAGAAAAACAGAAGAAAAAAAAATGCAGGTGGCATTGACGCGCGAACTTGGTCAACAGGATCCGCGGGGACTAGGTCCGCAGGTCAGTAGGATCCATCTTACGGATTGAGACCCGTAAAACGGTCCTACATGAGTTTTTGCCATAAGATTATATCATTATTGTATATGTAATATCAACTAATGTTATTATAACACAACTGTGTATAAAATTTTAATAGAAAAAATGTTGCGAGCGTCTGTTTTGGGATCAATTGTTTCTTTATTATCGCTAGCCACCTGTGACTCCACAAAGTCAATTAAGACAAACCAAAAGTGAACAACTGAACACTATAAAATAATTTTTCAAGTTTTTTTTTTCTCGCAACGATAGTAATTTTATATTAACTCAAAAACGAATTACAAATCCGAGCCAAAAGGCAAAAGTGCCACCTTGGTAACAATAACTGATCCAAGGTGGGAAGCCGGAATCAATTTCCTAAGCAGTGTTCAAAGCTAAAATGGCTAACTCAAAGCTAGCTTCATTACATTGAACTTCCACACAGCAAAATCCACAACTATTAAATAAATTACAAAGAAGGAATATGTCTTCAGTTATGTCCTTATCTTCAGGATCTAATGGTAGCTTCTGATTCAGTTTGTTAACCATTTCCTCAACATCTACCATGAAAACAATATTCCCCCACTTCTCTTGATACGCCAATAGTTGTCCATCTCTAATAGCAAACAACAATGCCTCCACTGGATTAGCACAATATTCCCTAGAAGCATTCCGAATTTTGAGCACAACACCATTTGCATTTTTCACAATCAATCCCCAACCAGCCTTCAAATCACCCGACCAAAAGGCACTGACAAAAATGAAAATTTGTCCTACCTCAGCAATCTGGGATTCAGTAATCCTGATTTTATAGGGCTCTCGATTTGATTTGGCCTCAATTATCTGTTTAACATTTGACGCATATTCGAACTCAATCCATTCTGTAACAGCTATATCCACAACATCCTTTTCTGGCATCATGACACCTTGAAATTTCCAAATATTACGCGTTTTCCACAGCCACCAGAGAATGTAGACTGACAGGGATATTCGATCTTTTCCACATCCAGCAAGGTCACCTGAGCAAATATTTTTCCACCAGATTTCAAAAGATGAACTCTTATGTGATTCAAAGTTCCAGGAGACGGGTGCGAGTTTCCACACTAGACTGGCTCTAGGGCAGTAAAAGAAAATATGCATACATGTTTCCTCCGCTTCGCCACAAAATGAACAAATCAAGTCCACTGAAATCCCTTTTTTCCAAAGCTGAACTGATGTGGGGAGGAAGGAATTGATACTTCTCCAAATAAAATGTTTAAGCTTATTTTTAATATTCAATTTCCAGGTAATTCTCCACATTTTCCTACTTGCCATGTTTCCATCACTAGTACCTGGAGATCCATTCGAGGTCCGTTTTTGAGCCTTCAAAGCTGCATATGTAGACTTAACTGAGAATTTACCATTAGGTGAGAGATGCCACATCATGAAGTCCTTCCCCCTCTCATGGAAAATAGGTGTTTTCAAAACTAATTCTGCATCTTCAGGGAGAAAAGCCAGAAGCACTCTGTCTTTGTTCCAATGTTTACCATCTTCTGTCAAGAGCTCGGAAACCCAAGTAACAGAAGTACCTGCATTCCCTCTAGGATTTGTAAGTAAGTTTGGGTTCTTGGGGAGCCAAGTGGTTTCCCAAACTTTGATACTCTTACCTGTTCCCACAGCAGCTCTAGCACCCAGTTGTAAAATATGCTTGGCCTTAAGCCAACATCTCCACATCCAAGAATCAAATGAGTGAGGTTTACTTGAGAACAGATCACTTTGAGGAAAATAGCGACCCTTAATAATTTTGCTCATGAGCAGATGAGGTTCTGATATAACCCTCCACAGTTGTTTGGAGATGAGTGCCAAATTGAAATCTTGTAAATCTTTGAAGCCTAAACGTCCTTCATCTTTATCCAAAGCCATTTTTTCCCATTTAGCCCAATGAATCTTTTTGCCTTTGTCAACAGATGAACCCCACCAAAATCTAGCAGCAACCTAGCACAAAGACTTACAAACTCCCACAGGTAAAAGAAAGCAAGACATTATATAAACCGGGAGTGCACAAATCACTGCTTTCAGAAGGACTTCTTTTCCAGCTGGATTAAGAAAGTTATTTTTCCAGTTTTCAATTCTTTTATGAGCAACTTCGAGGACAAAATCGAAAGTTTCTTTTTTAGATCTACCCAAAACCAAAGGAAAACCCAAGTATTTCACCTTAGTGGCTGTTTGAACCCCACTCAAAATATGGCAAATGTCAGTTTTAGTGCTGTAAGGGGTATTCTTACTAAAAAGGACCGATGATTTATCCAAATTCACAAGTTGACCAGAAGCACCACAATACCTATCAATAATATTTTTAACAAGAATAGCTTGATTGGCATTAGCTTCACAGAAGAGCATTGAATCATCCGCGAAGAAAAGATGAGTAATGGTCGGACAAAATTTTCCAATTTTAATACCTTTGAACAAGGAATTGGCTTGGGCTTGTTTGATTAGATTCGAAAATACCTCTGAAAGGATAATAAACAAGTATGGAGAGATTGGATCCCCTTGTCGTAACCCTCGGGAAGGTGTAATGAAGCCTGAAGGTTGCCCACTGATACTAAATGAGAAAACAGGAGTAGAAATGCAAGACACTATCCACTTGACAAAAATTTCATGAAAACCCATATGAGATAAGATAGACGCTAAGAATTTCCATTCCACCCTATCATACGCTTTCGCCATATCTAATTTAAGAGCCATGAAACATTTCTTGTTAGATCTAAGACGATTAAGATAGTGAATACACTCGTGAGCAATAACAACATTATCCACAATTTGTCTATCCTGAATAAATGCGGATTGACTCAAGCTAATGCATTTATGAAGAAACGGCTTCATACGACACACAAGAATTTTCGAAATAGCTTTGTAAACAACTGAACACAAACTGATAGGCCGAAAATGAGAGATAGAAGTGGGATTTTTAATCTTAGGGATAAGGGAAATGAGGGTATGGTTAATGCTTTTCAGCATTTTACCTGAAAAGAAAAAACTTTTCACAGCACAACAGATGTCGGGACCAATAATATGCCAAAAACGATGAAAAAAGGCAGGAGTCATACCATCGATACCTGGAGCTTTGGAAGGGTTGAGATCAAAGATTGCTCTTTTAATTTCCAAATCTTCCACTGGTCTAATCAAAGCTTGATTCATTGAGTCTGTGATAGTCCGAGGAATGCCTTGTAGTATGGATTCATCAACAACAGGAGCTGATGAAGAAACCAGTTTGGAGTAAAATTCAGATATTTCCTTGGCTATCTCCTCTTGATTCTCGCAGATTTCTCCATTCTCTTTGGTCAGTCTCTCGATAGAGTTCATTTTCCTCCTTTGAACAGTGCACGCGTGAAAAAATTTTGTATTATTATCTCCTTCACGAAGCCACTGAACTCTTGCTTTTTGACCCCAAAATTTTTCCTCTTCTTTATATGCCTTATGCAGGGTATTTCTAAGGGTTGCCCATTCTTTCCAGTCTCTATTACTGTCTCCCCTCTTCATTTTCGTCATCCGATTATTACAGAATTCAATCATCTTCGAAGCATTTGAGCGTCTCTCTTGCGACCATTTGAGAAGAGCTACTCGACATTTCTTAATCTTACCCTGAATTTGAAACATTGGGGTACCCATCACAAATGGATTCCAAACATCTTGAATAACTGAATCAACACCATCCATTGTGTTCCATCTTCTGTCATAATAAAACCTCTTTTTTCCAAAAAATTTAGCAGCCTTTGTGTTCAACAATAAGAGACTATGGTCTGATGCATGTCTCTCGATATTATCCACTTTAGCATCTGAAAATTTTATTAGCCAGTTCGGGGAGCCAAAGATCCTATCCAACTTTTCTTCGACGAAGCTCGGGATTTCCCCCATTCCCATCTTTCTCACAAACTCTCTAAATTTACCCATGCTACCCTCAGATCTTTCCTTTCCCCCGTTCTTTTCCTCCTTTTCTAGTATATCATTGAAATCCCCTCCAAGAAACCAGAGGTCCCCCCAATCACTTTTTTTGTTCCACAGCCATTCCCATTGATTAAATCTCGTAGCATTATCCGTACTGTTATAGATGAAAATAGCCCACATTTTTTCAGATTCTTCAATATTCTCAAACTCCACTTCCAGACAGAAATGGGAAGAAAGAATTTGCAAAATTCTAACATTTCCAGACCAACACACGAAAAGTCCGCCTCTAGTACCAACAGGGTCCACGCAGTACCAACTATTACCAAGTCTAAGTTTCCTACAAACCGTAGTAATGAATGCCTTCTTATGTTTAGTTTCACTCAAAAAAAATAAATCCGGGAGGTGGGCTCTAAGCGCCTTCTTTAATTGGGAAATTGTAGAGGGTCCTCCCAGACCTCTACAATTCCACATGCATGTCCTCATTGATCACTGAGGGGCCACTCTGGGCTGGCACCCACCACCACTTGGTTAAAATCCGAAGAATCCGCTGGCCCTTTTTGTTTCTTACATATTTTGAAGAAATCTTCACCGTCGTCATCAGTTGGTAATTTCCTTCTTTTCTCTCCGCATTGGAACGGAATGATCAAAGTATGTACATTCGTATTTCCTTGCTCTCTATCAATTTTCATCCCAAGTCCAGCTTTTCTTCTTCCTCTCTTTGATGGTTCTGGATGTGTGTTCGGATTAACTGAGTTGATTTTCATCTCTTTTAAGGCCATTCTCTGGGAATCAAACTGGATAGGATTACTTTTATTCTCCTCATCTTTAAAATTCCCTTTATAGTTCTCATGCACATTTTCTTTATCCCATTCCATAAGCTGAGAGAATGAACGTTAAGCATTGGATTTGGAAATAATATTGTTGTAGACAAAAATGTCATTTCCTAATTATCATTTTTATTTATTTAACGCATTTATTAAATCACAATTATTACCCAATATTTCTTATTCTTATTGGGTCACAGATATAATTATCTGGCCTACACGGCCCATACCGGCTCACTTTATCCTACAAAGCTCACGCAACCTAGGGATGGCAATTTCCTCCGAACCCGACGGAGGATCCGATACCCGACCCTAACGGAGGAGGGTATGAAGGGTAGTTTTGTACCCGATTAAATAAATGGGTATGTAGGTATGGGTATTTTCGGGTATGGGTATGGAGGTGGGTCTAGGTACATCCTACTCATACCCTACCCGATACCCGATTAAATAATAATATTATATATATAATATATCTACATATATATTTATTTATAATATTTTACATATATTTTTTTATTTATACAACTCTATTTATTTATATTTAAAGAAATGATTTTCCCCCAAGTCTCAACCAAAATCTACTAACCCACTAACACTTTTGTTTAATCCTTTTTAATATTTTGCTATATTTTTATAATATATAGTTCGATAATTCTTATCTGTATTCTTTTTTCCTTATTGTTTCCTTAAGAATTTAGTAAATGTCTATATTTTTATTTAAATAACTCAAATTTCTATTTAAAAAAAAAATAACTTAAATTTGAAAAAAATACAATTGTAAGTGGTAAGAGGGTATGGGTAGTGTATGAATACCCGATCCTCCGATGGGTATGAGGATGTGTATGAAACTGAATACCCGATGGGTATGGGTATGGGTATGGGTATGAATATAATAAATGGGTATGAGGATGGAGGATATAGAATCCTACCTGAATCCTACCCATTGCCATCCCTAACGCAACCCATCAACCCAAATATAAAAAGGTCCCTCAGTCCCATCTATACGTAAGCCCAATTAGTTACTGCGAATGACATTCACGTGTTCTGGATTTTTCAATCCTACAGCCGCTGACTTGAGCGTTGGATGGCCTCTCTGGGACAACACCATGTATCCTATAAGCTTGTTCTATATATGTGTTACAAGCTAAGTTCCCGTCCGAAGATTCTACCAACTCTGAAGAAGAAGTTTGACTTTTATTAGATTTCTTGATTTGGAGTGATCAATGGATTATAGCAGCATCAAATATTAATTAAACTGTTGAGTTGAATTCACAAAATTATAGAATCAAGTCAAAGTTTACAACAACAAAGCTGGAGTCTATTTGTCTGATTTGTTACTTTCTGGGAAGAAATTAAATCATAGGTTTGAAGACCGGTCCAAAGACTTTTTGTTTCCATCGGTGTGTTGATGGTATTGTTTTAATGAATTTTACAAATTGAATAATGATTATGATTCAGTCAAATATGTCACACAACAGAATACTCCTAAATCATATGCAAAGCGGGATTGCTATTCAAAAGATAGGTAACTTTGACAATAGTACTATCCTAATAACCTACAAACTTGAGTTATAAAATTCTATGGAGGATGGTTTATTATGAATTTTTAAATTTTAATTACACCATATCAATTATCAATTATGTACGTGTAAAATTTTATTGTAAAGTACACGTAGCACCAGTTAGCTTTAAAATTTATAAGGGACAATTATAAAACGCCTCTGACTTTGGGCTAATTACGAAAAATCCAATTTTTTTTGAAAATTATAAAAAAAAATCATCAAGGTTTGATTTTGTTTTAAATTTAAGGGGTTACAGTAATATTTCTATACAATATAAGGTGTTTTTTGAAATATATTTTGCTTATAAATTTAAGGTATTTTATAATTTTTAAAAATTTCTGATTTTTTTTAATTAGTCCAAACCTCAAAGGAGGCTTTTGTAATTATTCCAATTTATAATTAAGAATAATATTATTCGAGCTAGCTACAATACACTCATCTAAACAGGATAGGTCATAGGAGTATGTGTTTCATAGTATATAATTCTTTTTATACTAATTTCTGTCATTCTACGTTTTCCCCTCCCATACCAAGGGACGGAAAATTAAAAGACAGCGAAGCAACCTTTCAAGTGACTATATAAGAAACTAGTCGTACCTAATTACTTGTATGTGTAGCAAGTAGTGGTCCAACTCAATTGTACAATCAACATATTGATTTTCAGTTTGGAAACTTTAAAAATAAAAGTGATATTGCATCAGTTGATCACCGTTGCACGCGGAATCATCACAATACAATTAACATATAATCAGTCGGATTCTTATATGATGGTCGGGTCTCAAATATCCATGCTCAAAAGTAGTTGTTTCCTGAAAATGTTCTTGCCGAGTATGTATAAATTGTGACATCTTACGAATTTATGTGGAAATGAACCTAGGGGGTTATTAAAAAAAAAGGAGAGAGAAATCGCCATGTGAATAGTAGTAGTATAAGTTTTTGTTTGGTGAGCAAATGCTTAACTTTCATTAGAAAAAATAATGAGCCACATGGCTCCATAATTTGATGCAAAGTTTTTTATATACCTAATTAAGGTGCGTATATGTGCAAGAAAGGTTTTCTACTTGCTATACTACATAGTCTACATTGGGCATGATGTTGATTTTGTGGTCTTTATCTTGAGATGTTTCATTAGCAAGCTTGCGTGTGGCCGATTGGGGACCCTTATAATTAATTACCTCATTTTCCTGAATTTTTGTAGTTGGGACAGATGAGACTGGACTGTTGAGGTTTTGTTGATATAGTCGATTGCAGTTGGGGGCCTTATTACTCGATTTATTAATAATCTCGTTAAATTATAATCCTTTATGGGAGTGACCCTCACCTCATATTGGATGCATCAAGTGAAAACCACCTCCCCAATGTCCAACTATGAAGCACTAATATGGGTACGAGACACGGGTATATTATTGACACGGTACGAGAATACGTCTATTTATAAATTTGACGATATGAGTACAGTATGTATATACATATAAAATCATATATTTTATATTATTGAGAATATTGATGTACTAAGTATAATTAAAAAATAATGTTTCAAACAAAAAAAAACTAAAATTTCATAAATACTCAAATCTGAAATGTGATAACTCAAATAGACACATAAATAACATGTTGAAAATATCAGCCATATAAAATTATATCTCTTTCCATATGTGGATTTATAAGAATTCATATGGATGTGGCTTTGTTTCTTTCAAATTTGGATGTTTATGCCGGTTTTTTTATTAGTTTCTATAGATATGTATCCATGGAATATCAAATAAAGTATCATATCCGATATTTATCAGGTATGGGTATGTTATCATCACATAAATATTTGTGTTTCCTAGCTCCCCAATAATTAGGGATGGCAACGGGATGGGTCTAGAATGGGTTTGTCTAAATTGGGGACCCCATCCACTTGGAAAACATAGACCTAGGACTCGACCCGACCCATCTTAGGGTCCACCCCGCCCTACCCCGTTCTCCTCTGGACCCGTGACCCGATGGGTCCAACCTATTGGACCCGCCAAAAAAGAATTTAATGATTTCAGCTAATATCAGTTTTGTGCTAATTCAATATCCAAGCTCCAATATAAACTAATCAACGGTCGATGCTAAAGCCTTATGTCTAATCCATTAACTTTACTTCATTACATACTTTATATTGCTAACTAGGTGCCGAATATTAGTTATTTAACGAAATTCCACTATTGGACTGTTATAAGATTTGTATGAAATTGCTAAATTTCACTATTGTTAATTGCAAAATTGATAATTAATATAGTGCACTATTGATTTACATAAAATAAAAACTTATTCCAATGTATAGAATTCTCATAAAGTACATGTATAAAACAATAATAGATTTAATGAAAACTAGAATAAAAAAGAAATTCTATGTAAAGCATAAATAATATATTTATTAATTAACAAAAATATATATGGGGTGGGTCCAAGCAAACCCGTTACTTGCCTCAAATCCGGCAGATTTTTAAAAGTTGGTCTCGGGACCCATTTGATCAGTTTTAGACCCATCCTGTGCATGGAGAGTTTAATATGGAACCAGGTTTCAACCCGCCTCATTGATATCTCTATCAATAATCTAAGATTAATAGTCCAATAGGTATAAGGATGTGAAAGAATTGTAGCGTGTAGATATTCCCAAAATTACGAACAGAATATAGATGTGATCGCAGATGAAATCACCTCTATCGTCACATGCAACAGAATTAAATAAAAAGATCATGAGTTTTCACATTTTCTTTAAATAGAATTTCAAAGCCTGGCATGCTGGCTATATAATAGATATTTTCTCTCTCTAAGATAAAGTCATCTTTTGTCTTATCTGTTGGCAAGTTTTGTTGGATTGTCTTGTTGTTTTGACAAGTGTGGTATCAGCATGGGCTCTATATTGGAGGATTTGTATGATCGCCTGAGGTTGGATGAAGAGGAGGAAAATGGGTTGGTTCTCGATAGTTGTTTGATAAATGGTTTTATCATGATTTTGATGATTTTATTTTTACACCAAAACAATGTTTTTAAAGGTTGTCCAAATACTCCTAAATGTTTAAAATGGTTTTAATATTTTCCGGAGTATTTTCTCAAGTCTATTTTCGACAAAATTGGACAACACTTTTAATGAATTTGTGTTTATATGTTTTTACTTCAAAACAAGGTTCCTAAATGTTGTCTAAATACTCCCGATTGGTTTAAAATATTTTCACTAAATTTTCGGAGTATTTCTTGAGTTTTATTTTCGACAAAAATTGGACAACATTTTTGTCTCTTGGTCGACCGGTCGCCTTATAGGGCAACCCGTACCTAAAGATGAATTTTGAAACAGAAAATGAGACGGAAGAAAAAAATCAAGCAGGTCGACCGGTCGCCCTGGGCGTCGACCGGTCCGGTAGTGGGCGACCGGTCCCTGCAAGTCTTGGTTTTGAAACAGACTTCTGCACTTTGATTTTTAAGGATGTGCGACCGGCCAACATAGGGGACGATCGGTCGAACCCTACGTCGACCGGTCGCCCTGTGTCTATTTGCTGAATTTCATTTCAAACTTCTATTTCTCGATGCGACGGTCGCATCTATGGTTTGACAAAGAAAATTCTAACCGTTGTGCAGTGAAGACTGACTTTTCCCTAAATTGTGGGATTGATTTCTAATGACTCTTTTCTTCAATTGTCTTGCAATTTTTTACAGAATTCATGTCCCCAAGAGGAGCCTATCATGTACAAGACATCTTCTATAAATAGAGGAAGAATTGAAGCAATACAAAATGAGAGAAAACTACAACACAACAAGATACACTCAAGAATACACTTGTTCTTACATTGTCTTATTTCTTGTTGTAAATTTGCATAGCTTATCACTTTCACATCCTTGAGGTCTAGGCTATTCTTTATTACACTTGCACTCAATTGCATAATTCATTATCGAGTTGTAATCTTGAATTTTTGGGTTATCATTCAACACAAGATATCCTTGTGAGTGTTCTTGTGGTAAGAACACACTTGGGTGATCTAGGTGTTAGGTGTAAGAAGATTGTGGTAATCTTCTTGTTGAGGTGTTGAAGAATTTGGTATTCTTCGAGGTTGAAGATTGTGGTAATCTTCACAAGGTGCCGTTGGAGATTGTGGTAATCTTCAAGTGAGATTGTGGTAATCTCAAATGTGGTGTTGAAGAAGAGTGTGGTGCTCTTCAAGGTGTTGTTGTAAGTTGGTGTTGTATTAATTTCGGTAATTAATAAAATCTTTTTTTTCTTTTTGAAATCCATCCCGGATATACTGGGGTGGTAGAGGATTAGGCCCTAGGTGGGTTGAACCTCTATAAATCGACATGTGTTGTTTACATTCCGCACCTTTATTATTGTCTTTGAGCATTCGGTTCGAAAAAGAGGGCGAAATCGAAAAGATGGAGATAATCTATTCACCCCCCCTCTAGATTATTGTAGCCGCTTGGACTTACAAGGTATCAGAGCCAAACTCTTTGGCAAGCTCGTTTCACATCGCGAGTAAAGAGAAACGATCGTCGGCTACGAACGAAGCTTATCTATCCCTGGCACCTCCACCACCAAGCCACCTCTATTTGATTCCAAATATTATATATTTTGGAAAGAAAGAATGGAATGTTATTTACAAGGTTGCGGGTTCGATATTTGGAACGTCGTCATAAATGGAGAAATCATTCCAATGATAAACACACCACACACCTCTAAAGACTTCAAAGAGCTCAATGATGAAGAGAAGAAAATCATCTCCTTAAACGGTAAAGCTCTCAATATTTTGTATTGTTCATTTACTAATTTGGAATATGAACATATTGTAGGAATTCGATCCGCACATGAAGTATGGCAAAAATTAGAAGCCATCTATGGAGTATTTGCAAATGAAAGGAGTCAAACAAAAGCATCTATTTCTCAAAGGGATACAAGCTCAAATCTAAGGAACAAGCCTCTTACAACTCCCAACTATGAAAAAGTTGAATATTGCTTTATGGGCATCGAAGAAGAAGTATGTCTTAAACCCTCTACTTCTTATTATATTGTTATTGAAAATGATTATAGTGATTTGCAAAATGATTTTGATGATCTTCAAAATGAATTCCAAAATTTACTTGTTAAGTACAAAAATTTGAAAAAGGAATTCAATATTTTGAAAAATGAAAAGGATAGCTTATTCACTTCATATGAATCACTATCATGTGCTCACACCACCACACTTGACAAGGTTAGAAACCTTGAAAAAGAAAATAGTACTCTTGTTCAGGATATTAATTGCATGAAAAAGGATTTATCTAAATCCAACTTGAGTACCGATGAAATTGTTGATTGTTGTGACAATTCGAAACTAGAACTTGATCATAAGTTTAATGTTGTCAATCATTTGAAAAAGAATCAAGTCTCTAAGCATGTTGGTCATTATACTCCTAGAATTATTACTTATTTTTATTGCGGTAAAAAGGGTCATACGGTAAATACTTGTCGGGCTAGAAATATCTCTAATTATTGTTGGAGACCTAAAAGTCTCAAAGCTAATCCTAAGGGACCCAAACACTTGAGGGTACCACAAAATAAAGTTGTATTAGGTACCCGGCGAAATAATGATCGGAGAAAAGTTATACCGCCAAGAAGACATCAAATGACCGCGTCATTTGATCAAAGAAGGAGAAAATATTTTCAACAAAGCCAATTTCCAAGAAGATGATATAATCAAAAATGGGAAGAACACAATCATTGGAAATGGCAAAGACATCATCAAGATGATTTTCAAAGAAGAAGAGACCATCAACAATGGGAAGGTAACAAACCTTGGAAATGGAGTAATCAAAGAAGCCATCATCAACAAAGTGACTTCTCAAGGGGAAGATATCATCAACAATGGGAAAGACACAACCCATGGAAATGGCGTAATTGGTAAACTGTATCTCCCCATTTAAATATGCATTTTATTTTATTTCTATGCATGTTTTTATTTATGTCTTAATTGCAAAATGAGTTTTCATGTATTTAATTTTAAATTAAGGTCTTCAAAACTTATTTGTATTTTTAAAACCTTTTGAAAAAGGAGACCTTACATGTTGTTTTTAAAACTCTTGTTCATCTTTGTAGACTAAAGTGTATTATCATCTCTTATGGATTTTTATGGCATGAGCTTACTTGTGATATCTCTTAGCCTACTCTTTTATCATTATGACTTGTGCTAGATTTGTTTTAAGAATTGTGTAGGATTTACATATTTTCACAAATGACCATTTATGTCATTACTTGTCAAGAGGTATAAATTATCGAGGTACGTTTACTTGTGTTATTCTTACTCTTATAGACTCGATATATGTATTGACATGTGCCTATGTGCTTGTTTTTCATAGTATTTCATACAAGTGCCATTAAGAGGATTTTTAGATTTTTTGAAAGGTACTATTCGATATTTGATTGTACATATTTGCTTTGTCAACGCTTGTTCAAATACTTCTTTTAAATGAGGTCTCAACTATATGCTATCGGTTTTTCAAATTTCAAAAGAGACCTTTGTAGCTTTCTTAAGCTTATTTGAACTTGCATGATTTATTAGACTCTTGATGGTCCTCTAAATGCATAGTATGTGTTTCTTGCTTCATGGTCTATATATATAGTGTCTATTTCTACCATGCTCTTATGCAAGATATTTTGTGATTAATGATTGAGGCATGTTTTTACATTTGGGCTATGTTTTCTTGCTCATATAAGCGATGACATTAATGAGTTTGTTAAGTTGTAATGAAGTACTCCAAATATTAGTTACCTCAAAATATTTGGATGTAAATGTTCTATTATGAACACCTTAAATCAATTGGATGCCCTATGATGATAGTGATGAAGAAGACGAAAATGGTATTCCGGAACAAACTCGATGACCAAGGCAACATTGGTCGAACTAAGGCGAGGTTAGTAGCTCGAAGGTATTTTCAAGAAGAAGGTAATTAATTTTGATGTAACATTTGCACTCATAGCACATTTAGTAGCTATTTGCATTTTACTTGCCCATTCTTGTTTTAAGAAAATTTCAAGCTTTATCAAATGGATGTTAAATCCAACTTTCTAAATGGTTTTATTCAAATATGAGTCTATCGGAGTTTAAAATTTTAGGCCAAATGATTTTTATAAAAGGCCTTGTACGGTTGATAGACTTAGTTATTTTTGCAAAATGATTTTACAAAAGGTAAGGTTGATACTACACTTCTTGTTTTGAAAAAGGGCAAGGTTGTTTACTTGTGCAAATTTATGTTGATAATATTTATGGTGCTACTAATAAATATTTGTGCAAGATATTTTTCCAAGTCAATGCAAGGTGAACCTAAGATGATCATGATGAGGGAAGCTCAAATTTGATCATTGGAATTCAAATTACTCAATGCCAAGAAGACGGTTATATTTCAAAAGAACTCTTGAAGGAGTTAAACATTGAAGAAAGAAGAACTATCTCAACCTCTATGGCTAAAGATTGACAAAGGTTGAGAAAGGCATATCGGCCGACAAACAAATTCGAGGTATGTTTTCTTGTATTATTTCCATAGACTCGACATTCCATATGCCTTATATCTATATGCTCGACTTCAAAAACTATCCCGACGAATCTCATTAAAGTGTCGTTAAAACAAATTTTCAAATATTTGAAAGACTTCTTCTTATGACTTGTTGTATCCAAAGCTTTAAAATGTTCTTATTTTTCGGGATAACAAGTCCGGTCAAAATTATTCAAACTATGGTTCGTCAAAATCGAACTAAACATATTGAGATTCGATATAATTGTTAAGGGATTGCATGTTTTAACAAAAACTTGAGATGTGTTTAATTCCATCTCAAGGATAACTCGCGGACTTTTTAATCACTCACCGCCGAGTATTTTACCTCATTTCGAGCTTGATTATGACATAATGTATATTGAATGAGGTCTATGTTTGCATGTTGCATGTTTTTAAAACTTAGGGGCGAAAAATTGGATTTTTTGGCTTTTTGGTTCATTTTTCGTCCCCTTTGCAAATTTCACACACAATTCACTTCAAATGAGTTTTGTTGCATGAATTACATAGTTTGGGGATTGTCTAGCTCGACTATCATCATCATTGCTCGTCTCTACCGATCGAATGGTAAGAATTTCACTCTATTTAGCTCAATTGGGTTGAACCCTTGAGAACTTGGTATAAATGTTTATTTCTTGATGCAAATTATATATGTTTGTGATGAGATTATTGATTGTTGATGAATGATATTTATTAAATTGCATTTGGTGATGAAAAACTTGGCTTGATTTTATTTACAAGGGCTATATATATCTTTTTCAATTTTTGACGCCCGCCAAGTGTTCGATAAAACATTTCAATGAAAAATTCATCACCTACATAATTCTCTCGATTTCAAAAGTCTTATATATTTATAGAGATCATGTTTTGCTTATCAAATGATCTTTCATAAGCTTCTACAAGTCGTATGATTCAACTCTTCCCTCCTATTTGGTTTAAAAGCTTCAATGTTCAAATAGCTCGATACATCGGTGTACTTGCGCACTTTGATATGTATATATGATGTATTTGTCGTGCTAACATTCTTTTTGATGATTCCAAAGGGGGAGAAACAGGTTATGAGCTCTTTAGCTCAAAGAAGCTAAGATAAGCTCAAATGAAAAGAAGCTATAAGCTTTGGCTTTTAAAAGCCATAAGTTGTGGATCATATTTAGTCCATTTAGGTACATTATGGTTATCTATGAATCGTGGTCCATTGGTTGTAGTATGGACTTATATACATTTCTAATGATGTCTCTTTGACAGGGGGAGCTTTTAAGTTTTTGATACTTAAGCTCAATATCGAAAAGCTAAGATATTAGCTTATGTTGAAGTTGCTTCTATATTACTCTTGTTGTGCATATTGATAGGGGGAGCATTTGCTATATGTGTTTGAATATCTCTACTCCCATCCTTGTGTTTATATTGCGTGGAATGTTGTCGCTCTCAACGAATTTATTTTTGACCGGAAAAATTGTTTTGTTTTCAAAATCGCCTCTCAAAATTGTTTTGTTTTCAAAATCGGCCTTGTTGAATTGTTTTGGTTTGTAATCATCAAAAAGGGGGAGATTGTTTGATAAATGGTTTTATCATGATTTTGATGATTTTGTTTTTACACCAAAACAATGTTTTTAAAGGTTGTCCAAATACTCCTAAATGTTTTTAAATGGTTTTAATATTTTCCGGAATATTTCCTCAAGTCTATTTTTGACAAAATTGGACAACACTTTTAATGAATTTGTGTTTATATGTTTTTACTTCAAAACAAGGTTCCTAAATATTGTCTAAATACTCCCGATTGGTTTAAAATGTTTTCACTAAATTTTCGGAGTATTTCTTGAGTTTTATTTTCGACAAAAATTGGACAACATTTCTGTCTCTTGGTCGACCGGTCGCCCTATAGGGCAACCCGTACCTGAAGATGAATTTTGAAACAGAAAATGAGACGGAAGAAAAAAATCAAGCAGGTCGACCGGTCGCCCTGGGCGTCGACCGGTCCGGTAGTGGGCGACCGGTCCCTGCAAGTCTTGGTTTTGAAACAGACTTCTGCACTTTGATTTTTAAGGATGTGCGACCGGCCAACATAGGGGACGACCGGTCGAACCCTACGTCGACCGGTCGCCCTGTGTCTATTTGCTGAATTTCATTTCAAACTTCTATTTCTGTGCGACCGGTCGCCCTATGGTTTGACAGCAAAATTCTAACCGTTGTGCAGCAGACAACTTTTCCCTAAATTGTAGGATTGATTTCTAACAGCTCTTTTCTTCAATTGTCTTGCAATTTTTTACAGAATTCATGTCCCCAAGAGGAGCCTATCATGTACAAGACATCTTCTATAAATAGAGGAAGAATTGAAGCAATACAAAATGAGAGAAAACTACAACATAACAAGATACACTCAAGAATACACTTGTTCTTACATTATCTTATTTCTTGTTGTAAATTTGCCTAGCTTATCACTTTCACATCCTTGAGGTCTAGGATATTCTTGATTACACTTGCACTCAATTGTATAATTCATTATCGAGTTGTAATCTTGAATTTTTGGGTTATCATTCAACACAAGATATCCTTGTGAGTGTTCTTGTGGTAAGAACACACTTGGGTGATCTAGGTGTTAGGTGTAAGAAGATTGTGGTAATCTTCTTGTTGAGGTGTTGAAGAATTTGGTATTCTTCAAGGTTGAAGATTGTGGTAATCTTCACAAGGTGCCGTTGGAGATTGTGGTAATCTTCAAGTGAGATTGTGGTAATCTCAAAGGTGGTGTTGAAGAAGAGTGTGGTGCTCTTCAAGGTGTTGTTGTAAGTTGGTGTTGTATTAATTTTGGTAATTAATAAAATCTTTTTTTCTTTTTGAAATCCATCCCGGATATACTAGGGTGGTAGAGGATTAGGCCCTAGGTGGGTTGAACCTTTATAAATCGACGTGTGTTGTTTACATTCCGCACCTTTATTGTTGTCTTTGAGCATTCGGTTCAAAAAAGAGGGCGAAATCGAAAAGATGGAGATAATCTATTCACCCCCTCTAGATTATCATAGCCGCTTGTACTTACAATAGTTTGGAACAAGACAAGGTGGATAACGGATTCAAGTGGTGCTTGGTGGGTCGTCTGTTATCCAATAGAACAGTTAACTTTTTGGCAATGAAGAATACTCTGGCTACTATTTGGCACCCTGTCAAGGAAACGGCTGAAGATGTTAAGGGGAAAGAGAGATTCTGATTCAATCTCAGAGTATAAGGAAGTTCAAAAAAGATATAGTATTATTCTTTCACAACAAGAAGATTTTTGGAAACAGAGATTAAAGCTTTGTTGGTTGAAAGATGGTGATATGAACATAAGATTTTTCCATGCCACTGCATCTAAGAGAAAGAGAACGAACGTAATTCACGAACTCAAAGATAGTGAAGGTAATTGGATGGATTGGCAGAGTGGTTTGGGTGAACATATTTTCCAATATTTCTCAAATTTACACTCCTCTCAAGAAACAAATACAGCTAGTATTTGCAGGTGTCTGAAGAGAAGGGTTACTCAGGAACAAAATGAGATATTGTTGGAACCTTTTTCCAAAGAAGAAATTAAAAAAGCACTTTTCTCCATGCATCCGAATAAATCTCCTGGTCCGGATGGATTAAATCCTGCATTTTATCAAAGATTTTGGGATTTGTTGGGTAAGGATTTTTCTCAGGCTTGCATCCATTTTCTGAATTCCTGTACGGTCCTAGAAGCGTTGAATGATACAGACATTGTGCTGATTCCTAAGAAGAAAAATCCTCAGTCTTTGTCGAATTTAAGGCCCATTACCCTTTGCAATGTCATGTATAAGGTTATCTCAAAAGTATTTTGGCAAAAGTTATTTCAGAACCCCAAAGCGCTTTTGTCCTAAATCGGCTTATATCGGATAATATCTTGGTGGCTTTTGAAATAAACAATTACCTGAAACGTAACAGACAATGTAAGTTTGGAATGGCAGCCCTAAAGGTAGACATGAGCAAATCTTACGATCGGATTGAATGGGCTTTTCCCCGCGATATGATGTTTAAGTTGGGTTTTAATCAAAGATGGATTGATCTCATTATGTTATGTGTTTCTTCTATAAGGTATAAGGTGGTCCATGGGAATTTTGAGTCGTTTCAAATTATACCTACACGAGGTCTTCGTCAGGGTGATCCACTATCACCTTATGTATTTATTTTATGTGCGGAGGGGCTTTCGGCGATTCTTCAAGAATATTGCATTAGGGATATTATACACGGTTGTAAAGTGGCTCGAAGAGCTCCTTTGGTATTTCACTTGTTTTTTTGCAGATGACAATCTCTTTTTCTTTAAGGCTAATTATTCAGAAACTATGGCAGTTAAGGAATGTCTCCAAATCTACTCACACACTTCTGGACAGGTAATCAATTTCCAAAAGTCATCAATTTCTTTTAGTAAGAATACCAGCCAGGAAGTTGAAGAAGTAATCTGTGGCTTACTTAATGTTAACTCGACTGATAACCATGGTCACTATTTAGGGCTGCCTTCTTTAGTGGGGAGAAGTAAGAAAGAAGTATTTTCGTTTATCAAAGAGAAGGTTTGGATCCGTATACAAGGATGGAAAGGAAAAATGTTATCAAGAGCAGGGAAAGAAATCCTATTGAAGACAGTTGCTCAAGCGGTTCCAACCTATGCCATGAGTATCTTCTTGCTACCCCTTGATTTATGTGCAGAGATTGAAAAAATGATGAATGGTTTTTGGTGGGGCAATGGTGACTCGAATCGAAGAGGGATAAGATGGATGTCTTGGCATAATATGTGCAGTCAAAAATCAAAAGGAGGTATGGGTTTTAAACGGTTACACGAATTTAACCTAGCCTTATTGGGCAAGCAAGGTTGGCGATTTATCTCTCAACCTAATTCCCCGGAACAAGAATTTTTAAGGCTCGATATTTTCCTGATGAAGACTTTTCGAGAGCAACATTGGGTACTAATCCGAGTTATGTGTGGAGTAGCATTTGGGAAGCAAAAAAGGTTGTTGTTGACAGATGTGTGAGGAAGATTGGAGATGGGAAAGATACTAGTGTGTAGGGTGCACCTTGGCTGACAGATCCACATAATGCACTTATTATTTCTCCTCAGATAGAGGGCCTACAAGATGTTAAGGTGTGTGCTTTGATGAAAACAGATGCATTTGAGTGGGACTATGATCTTCTATCGGGTTTGTTTGAGGAAAGGGGTGTCCAACTCATTCAAAAATATCCCTTTAGTTGACCCAAATGTAGCAGACTCATGGATTTGGACAGGAGATAGTAAGGGATTTTACACAGTGAAAAGTAGTTATCGTATACTTTGCGAAGGATACCATCCAAGTGTTGCACTATATGATTTTCCTTGGAAAAATTTCTGGAGTTTGAAGGTCCCTCCGAAAGTTAAGAATACAACATGGAGAGCGGTCCAAAATTGTCTGCCTACTCGGGCTCGGCTGATGGAAAGATGTGTGGAGATCAACCCCAACTGCCCTGTATGCAACAATACGGTAGAAAGTACTTATCATGTCTTCTTTTCTTGTGAATTTGCTCAATGATGTTAGGGTCTATCTTCATTACCTCTGAGTTTGAGTGGGGGTCGAACTTTTTTGACTGTTTCAAAGTTTGGTGGATTAGTTTAGAGTTGGAGGATAAGAGGTTGGTCCTTATGATCATTTGGGCTCTATGGAAGAATAGAAATGAGTTGTTCGGCAAGGAAATTGCAAGTCCGCCGCAACCGTTATTAACTCAGCTTATTCTTACCTTACTATGTGGGAGTCCGCTCAACAGGCGGAGTTTAAAGATTGGAAGTTGCACTTAGGGGATGGTGTTGCTATCTGGTGTAAGCCTCATTCTAGCAAGTTGGAAATTAATGTGGATGGTGCTCTGTTCAATCATATAGACCGAGTTGGGTTTGGTTGTGTAGTGTGTGATTCGGATGGTGCGTTTGTCGCTGCAAAACGAGGGGATCATCCAGGGATTCAGAACCCAGAAATTGTGGGAGCGTTGGGGTTTAGAGAAGCACTCAGTTGGATCAAGGAAACATTTTCTGATGTTGCTGTCATTCTTGAATCGGATTCCATCTGTACTATTCAGGCTATTAAGGGTCTTGTGTCTAGTAATTCTTATTTCAGTAGTATCATTGATGATTGTGTTAGTATGTTAAAAGGTTTGCCTTTGGTATCTTGTGTTTTTGTTAGGAGGTCAGCGAATCGTGTTGCTCACGCTTTGGCAAAAGAAAATGATTCCACGTCCGGCATCATGGTGTGGTTTGACTATCCACCGCCTGTTATTTGTAATTTACTTCAGTTGGATTTGATGAATTAATAAATTTCCTTATTTTCAAAAAAAAAAAAAAGATCATAACACAAGATATAAAAATTTATCTACAAGCCAACAAGCTTGTAGATGTGCCAATAGGGTGAAACTTCTACTAGTATTAACTAGTAGAAAATCATGAAAACTCCTACTTAGAGTAGATCTAATAACAAATCACCCAACAATAGAAATGATTGGATTTTATTTAACACAATACAAAAATCCTATTGATGAAAAACAACCTAAACTGTGGCAAACTGAATGTAATCAAGTGATACAGTCACATTCAGTATTACATCCAGTTCCGTAAAGTTTCTTGGACTTGAAAGACTCTAAACTCTATCAACTCTCTCGTATCTCTTGTGTTAGGAAACAAGATATATAAAAATAGTATGACAAGTATATCACTTATGTTAGAAAACATGATATGTATCTATGAATCAAAATATATATATATATATATATATACCATATCAATATCAAATACTATAAACTAGGAATATATAAACAATCAAATCTTTCTTAATTCAAATAGAACTCAATCTTTTCATAACTCTAGAAAGACAAAACCAATTAAAACACAATCCCATATTTTAAGAAAATATATCAAAACACATATCAAGCATAAATCAAACCCCCCCAAATCGCATGCATAACAATGCTGAACAAAATGCAATCACATTTAAAAATAGCATCAAAGCAAATAGTCAGGTACCAAATATTCAACAAACAAAATCAAAAGCAACATCCTAAAATAGATATCTTCATACAGGCTGAAATATCAAATTTTATACAACTCGGTCGTGTCAACACTAGCATCAGTTTGAGCAACCTGTTCACCTTGTCCTTCTCATTTAAAACCAAACCTCAACCCTTCATTACCTTCATCATAGTTGTCAGTACCATGAGCTTGAGTGTCCCCCTGCTTGAGTGCTAGGTCGAGCTTCTGCACTTTTCTCTCCCTATTTTTGGCCAAAAGAGTTTCGAAGGCTTGGAGGGAAGATCCATGCTGATAAGAATGAGTTTTCTTTCTTAGTTTAGATCTCTTGTCTGTACTTAAACGATGTCAAAATATTGATTTCAAGTTTGTCTATGAATTTGTTATCAATGTTTTAGACTAATCTTTCGGATCCTAGGGCATAATCAAAATTGTGGATTTATGTTAAATCTTGATTGATTATTTTCTTAATTGATTTATGTGTTCTATTATATGAATTTGAGTGCTTATTTTAATTGCCAATTATCTGATCAATAATTTGCATGTCATATTTGTTAGTCCATAATTCGGGAGATGAGTTCTAATAAAGATAGAAATCAAATTCAGGCATAAACGGGCATAAAGTCGAGAGGCTTATAATTGTTTGTGTTGTCATTCAATTCACAGATCTGTTGGGAGTTAGTATTAATTAGTGAGTAGGGATACTAGTAACTGGTATTAATCTACTATTTATTTTCTTTGGAAGGGGGAATAAACTATTTTAGGAATTGAACCCATAGAAACACATGAATTGGTTTTGAAATATTGGTTGGATTTAATATTGAAGAAGCATGTTGAGATTATGTGCCTAGGGTTGCTATCGTATTTGTTGAAAAGCCTTGTGGAGTTCGGGTTTTTATAAAATTTACATCTTTTATTTCTATTTTTTGATTAGATATTAAAAATTTGTGATTCTCGCTCACTTTAATAAAATTAGAATACAATGTTAATATAGCCTAAGTATGTTGTATTCAATCTTTGAGGAATACGACCTTGCTTATCCTATAAACTACACTGTACACTTGTAGTAGCGCGAACAAATTTTTGGCGAACAAGTTTTTGGCACCGTTGTTGGGGATTGAAAGATTCTACTTAGATATAGTGATAAGTAGTTCAATCTTAATTGAAGCAAAAATTTTGTAAATATTTTTTTAATTTTTTTGTAAATATTTTTTATTTTTTTTCGATTTTTGTAAATATATTTTTTTGTCTTTGATTTTCCCTTTTTTGTAAATATTTTTTTTTATTGCTTTGTTTCTAACATTATTTTTTCTTGAATGCGAGACTGAAATTTTTGGAGACACAAGTAGCCTAAATCGCTATTGTAGTGGGAGGCCAACATTTAAAAGAGCAAATTCCCAAATGATACTGAATTTAATCCGAGAAAACAGTGCAATGCCATTCATCTGATGAATGGTACAGAATATGAGGGATCAAGGATTTCAACCGACACGGTTCAACGACAGCGATGTTAGAAATTTGAAGTCTGGATGAAGACGTAAAACTTAGTGCTTTGTGGGAGACAACCCAAGAGGCGTCGTGGCAAACTGCGGGGTTTAAAAAAAATGGAAAAAAATCACTTCACACGACCATGTGAACATCCCAAATGGGTCGTGCGACCGCACAACAGAGACCAGTCACACGGGCTGGCCGTGTGAGCTGCACAGGGCCATGTTGCTGGAAACAGAGCAGACAGCAGACCGTTTCCAGGGCTACATGGCCCGGCCGTGTGAAATGCACACGGGCCATGTGAATGAACCATGTAAGTACTTTCTACGCATTCCTCTTTCTTTTGATAATTTTCTCATATATTCGGGACGAAGCCTATTTTAAGTTTGGGGGGTTGTCAAGAATGCGTAAATAAGTATTGTTGCATTATTGCATTGCATTTAGGATTGCATATAGAGCATAAAAATTTGCAAAAATAATTTTAAATTTTCGATTTTTGTTGTTTTTATTTTAGCATGTTTATCGCTTTAGCACGTTTAATTGCTTTTGTGTGATTTGGGATCAAAAATTCGAAAAAGTACAAAAAGTTTCCGTATGATTTTCTTATGAGCATTTCATTTTATGAGATGAAATATTTTTGTGAATAATGTGATGAATGGTTGAGGAGATGTCTTTTACTTATTTGGCATTGATTAAGAAAATTGGGTATTTGAGCATGATGCGAAAAATAAGCTTGTGAGCTTTTGTGCCTTTAACTGCTTTCATATTATGCAGTCTTATTTTTTTCTTGAGTGTGTCATTCATGAATGTTAGAACTCTAGAACTTGCTTTTGTATCTTCATTGAAGCCATGTGTGTGTGCAATTTTTGAAAATAATTTAAGGCCATCTTTGTTTAGCCTACTTAGCCTAAAAAGTCTACCTATGAACTCATTATTCCCTAGTTAGCCACTTTGAGCCTTAACTTTTTATTGTTAGTCACATTTTGATCTTTAAAAATTGAAAGATTATTTTTATCCCTAAAATTACTTGAGCTTATAGAAGATGAATAGTTTGGGGAGATGCGGTGAAAATTATGAAAAAGAAAGAAAGTTGGCAAAAGAATGAGGGATAAACAGTGCTTAGGTAAGGAAAGAATAGTGAATCTCGAAAAAGAAAGAAAAATCTCTAAAAAATAAAGAGAACAATCGAGCAAAAGAAAGAAAATAAAGAAACAAATTCTGAAAATTTTGAGAAATTGAGAGCTTGAGGCTAAAGAAAAAGAAAAGAAAAAAAAGACAAAAGGGCCTAAGAATGAAAAAGGAGGAAAAAGGGTGGAGTTGAGTTGAAAAAAGGAAAATATCTTGAAATAATGATTTTTAGATGAAACTGGGTTGGTGAGTTGTAAGTTTGTGTGCTCAAATTTTATTTGCTCAAGTCAAGTCACTTAATCCAAATTTTTCCTACCCTTACCAAATAACCTACATTACAACCAAATGAAAAGTCCTTTTTGATTCTTAAGTTGTGCACACAAAAGTGGTAGAGATGTTAGACGATTTGCAAGTCTATCGTAGTTCTACATTCACTGAATTGATTTTGAGTGCAAACACTTCCGATGCACTTTGAGAGATGAGTGATACACTACTTTCTTGTGAGTCACGATGTCAAGTACCCGAGAGAGTATTAATTAAGCCGAACTTGTGATTGATGACTTTTTGATAATGAATTGCATGGTTTACTAGAATATGGAGTCAAATGAGACTGAATGTTTATAGTGTTCTTGTGTGTTCTTTGTACCCCTTGAGATTATTTTTGTTAATTTGCGTGAGGACGAACAATGGTTTAATTTTGGGGGATTTTGATACGTGTAAAATATATGTGCATTAAAGGGTTTATTTTATTATATAATTGATGCATTTGCACGCATATTTAGTATATTTTACTTGGTTTCCTTAGAAGGGCATGATATCGCTTATTCTTGTAATCTTCTACAGAAACGGAGCTTAAATGGAAAGATATCGGTTGAAAGGCCCCGACAAGATCGACGAGTGCGAAGAGAAGATCGAGAAGACGAAGAAAACAAATAAAAGCAATTCACACGGTCAGCCCATGTGGGGTGACACGACCGTTGTGAGCTCCCGTGTGAAGATTACACGACCATGTGAAGTGTTCGGGAGAAAACAGAGACAAAGGTGTGTTACACAGTCGGATCGTGTGGGTCCACACGACCGTGTGGGGTGGTCGTGTGATGTGACATGGCCCGTGCGATGTGTCTGAGTCTGATTTTGAGTTCTTTTCCGTTAGAACTCTACAAATGATCTCTTACAGCACCTATATAAGGAGGACCAAGGCCTGGACAAATTTTCGTCATTGAACAACTTGAGATATCACAAAATACAATACAATACATAGGATTACACAAATCAAAGGTCTTCTAAGAGAAGAGCTAGGTTATGAAGAGCACCACAAGGCCTTTCACATCTATAGAAGCACAAGAGTTTCGAAGGCTTGGAGGGAAGATCCATCCTGACAAGAATGAGTTTTCTTTCTTAGTTTAGATCTCTTGTCTGTACTTAAACGATCTCAAAATATTAATTTCAAGTTTGTCTATAAATTTGTTATCAATGTTAGACTAATCTTTCGGATCTTAGGGCATAATCAAAACTGTGGATTCATGTTAAATCTTGATTGATTATTTTCTTATTTGATTTATGTGTTCTATTACATGAATTCGAGTGCTTATTTTAATGGCCGATTATCTGATCAATAATTTGCATGTCATAGTTGATATTCCATAATTCGGGAGATGAGTTCTAATAAAGACAAAAATCAAATTCAGACATAAACGAGAATAAAGCCGGGAGGCTTACAACTGTTTGTGGGGAGTCATTCAATTCACAGATCTGTTGGGAGTTAGTATTAATTGTTGAGTAGGAATGCTAGCAATTGGTATTAATATATTGTTTATTTGTTTTGGGAGGGAAAATAAACTATTTTAGGAATTGAACCCATAGAAATGCATGAATTGGTTTTGAAACATTGATTGGATTTAATCTTGAAGAAGGATGTTGAGATTATGTATCTAGAGTTGCTTTCATATTTGTTGAAAAAACTTGTGGAGTTCGGATTTTTATAAACTTTACATCTTTTATTTTTATTTTTCGATTAGATATTAAAAACTTGTGATTTTCGGTCGCTTCAATAAAATTGGAATACAATATTATTATAGCCTAAATGTTTCGTATTCAATCACTGATGAATACGACTTTGCTTGTCATTATCCTATAAACTACACTGTACACTTGTAGTAGCGCGAACAATGTTTTGGCGAACAACTCCCTTTTGTGATTTTTTGCCTTTTGAATTTGAGAAAATTTAATTTAGGGCCTTAAAAAAATGAAATGTTATATTGTTTTGTTGGCAACTAGCAAGGCTACAAGACCTAAAGGAATAAGGACCTTCATTCTTGGTGGGAGAATTATTAGTAGCAACTAGCAATGATACAACTAGAGATGTTAAAGGGGCCTCAGCCCGATGGGCTGGCCCATTTAACCCGGAAAAAATAGGATTAGGGCCTGAAAATCATAGCCCATTTAAAAGTGGGTCGTTTTGGACCTGACAGTTTTATTTTTTTATAACTGATTGGAAAGTATATAATTGTGTTATTTAAAGTAACAAGAATTCATTGTTTGTATTATTTAAAGTAACAAGAATTCTTTTATAAATTGGGTTATTTAAAGTAACAAGAATTCATAAATTGTGTTATTTAAAGTAACACTATATCATTGTTTGTTGTTTTATATATATTAGATGAATAAGAATTGAAAGATAATATTTTGTCAAAGGACGGATCAAATGTGATTGAGGATGATACTTGATTAATATTTACTTAGTTGTATACTCAAGTCGTACTTGTATGACTTTATTTAATTATGAGATTTTGAATGTCTAAACCTTAAGATTTTGGGGATAAATCCAACTACTACAAAGTACAAACTATGTGTTGGATTTTATTATTATGGATGATTTGGTTTGAATAGTTAGTTTGAATGATAATATTATATATGTTTTAATTCAAATTTTACATATTATTTTTTAATTTCTTTCGCTTTAGCCCGTTAGTGGCTTGTTTAGCCCGAAGCTCATTAGGATTAGGGTTAGGTCCGTAATATTGTCAGTCCGTTTGATAATGGTCTGATTAACCCGAAGCCTATTTAGCCCGAAGCCCGTTAGGACCGACCCGAAACCGATAGGTCCAGCCCGTTTAACATCTCTAACTACAACCCAAAGAAATATGGATCTTTCATTCTTGGTGGGAGAGCTTTTAACTTTTTTATCCAAATCCCAAATATAAAAAATATTACAGCAGTTATAAGGGCTCAAACCCGTGGGTTCTTAAACTTAAAAGCTTTTTAGGTGAGAGGCTTAACCACTATGCCAGACTCATGTTTTGTTCAGTATCTTTGTTATTTTATATATGTAATACTTATAAAAGGTATCCAAAAAATCTGGGGCCCTAATTAATGAAATATTTTTGGGTTGAGTCGACTGACTCCTTCGACTAACAAAAGGAGCGACTCTTAGTGTTAGCTCTAGATGGCAATTGAAAGAATTGTAGCATGTCGATATTCCCAAAATTATGAACAAAGTATATATGTGATCGCAGATGTAGTCATATTTACGGTCACATGCAACATAATTAAATAAAAAAACTAGAACACAAGATGTAAAAATTTATATACAAGCCAACAAGCTTATAGATGTGCCAGTATGGCGAAACTTCTACTAGTACAAACGTTTGACTTTTTGTACAATAATTACAAAAAACAACTAGTAGAAAATCAATTAAAATTCCTATCTAGAGTAGATATAATACTTTGTAATGCAACTCATCCAACAATAGAAGTGATTAGATTTCGTTTAGTACAATATAAAAATCCTATGGATGAAAAACAACCTAACAAACTTTGTGGCAGACTGAATGTAATCATAGGATACAGTCACATCCGATATCACATCCAGTTCTAGTAAAGTTCATTGTGCTTGAAAGACTCTAAACTCTATTGACTCTCTTGTATCTCTTGTTTTTCTTGTGTTCTTTGAGAGCTCGTCCATCCTTCTTTATATAGACGTCCAAGAGCTCCAAGAGTCATATTAAACATGAAAACAAAAATAATATGACAAGTATATCAGGAAACAAGATATGTACCTAATAATCATAATATATATATACCATATCAATATCAAATCCTATAAACTAGGAATATATAAACAATCAAATCTTTTCTTCTCCAAATAGAATTCAATCTTTCGATAAGTCCAGAAAGTCAAAACCAATTAAAACACAATCTCATATTTTAGAAAAATATGTAGGGTGTGTGTACACCCACCCTAACAAGATGCAATGTGTCCAACCAAACTAGGACCCATTCCAGGATTCACTCTATATGGGTGGGTTTTAAAAGTATAAATAGGTCGGATTAAAAAATTCATTTCCAACTCAAACACAAATCATTTAATTCTTTGCTTTCAAAAAACAAATCATTTAATTTATTATAATTTAAAAATGTATTATATATATCTTATTTTTAAAAAAACTATCTATTTAAAAAAATTTAACAGTAGTGTTCAAATATTAATTAATTTTAATACTTTTAAATTATAAAATAGGTTTAACATATTTACCCACCGAATCTGTGTATAGATATAGTGGATCTAAATGCTCAAAAATCTAAAAGCGTTGGGTCTCAAATTCGGATAATTGGCATCTTGCGCCCTCAAATTACACCCATTTAGCACTTTGCACCCTAAAGTTGCAAATTTGGCACTTTGCACCCTCAAATTGATATTTACCTAGCAAAGTGCACCCTATAGGTCAAAAAATACATTTTAAAAATGATTTTGTTGAAATTTAGGGAAAAAAATTCACTCTCTCTATTTTCCACACTTTTTCTTCTTTCTTAATGTGTTATTTTCCTACAAATATTAATTTTATGTTAGTTAAGTTGGTTCAATAAATTTGAATTTTACATTATTGTCTATTGTTTTTAATTTATTTGTGAAATGATATTTTTGTTTATGAAATATGTGTTTTTTTATGAAACATGTGTTCTACATTTATAATAAAAATGTTATATTTGGAAAAAGAATTATTAAAAAAATCAAACAAATAAAACTCACAGATAATATTATATATAATACGAAACAAGATACTTTGACCATGAAAATAAACACATCAATATAAAAACTGCAAAAAAAATGTATGAAAGTAACAATTATCAAATAAATAATATTTTATTTACAAAAATTGTTCCACATGGAAAATCAAAAAAGATACACTTTTATTAAAAATAAATAAATTTTTGTTATTATTTTCACTTATATCAATGAGCCATTTTTTTAACTACAAAATATTTGTAAAATAATTTATGATTTTTTCACTTAAACTCCACACATTTTTATTTTCAAATATGAATAATAATTTTAGATCAAAATTATTTGATTTTTTTTCGGTCATTCCTTTCTTTCCCGTTTCCTTTCTTACTTTCTTATTTTTAATTTTTTCCTCCTTTATTGGTCTTTGGTTATTGTTAAATCCTTTTTTCAAATAGGAATAAAAAAATTAATATTTTTAATTCGAACAAATATTTTTTTGAAACAAAAATTTCATAAATAAAAATATATTTTCACAAACAAATAAAAAATAATAGACAATAGCATGAAATTCAAATTTATTTAACCAACTTAACTAGTATAGCATTAATTATTTTTGTAGGAAAGTAACAAATTTAAAAAGATAGAAAGTGTGGGGAATTGAGAAAGTGAATTTTTATCCCCAAATTTCAACAAAAAATATTTTTAAAATGTATATTATGGCTAATATGGTGCATTTTGCCAAGTAAATATTAATTTGAGGGTGCAAAGTGGCAAATTTGTAATTTTAGGGTGCAATAAATCCAACTAATTAGTCGTCCCTAATTGGACTGTAAGATAAAACCGACACTTTCTCGTGTAATCCAAAAGAACTATGAATATTTTTTTTTTTTTTCGAAGTGCAAAAGAACTATGAATATGACCCAAAGCATTGAAAGTCTTTTTCAAGCATTGATGTTAATGAACCACAAAAAGCCAATTTTAATGGCTCCCAAATTCGGGACAAAGGAACAAAAAGGAAATGGAATATAATTCGAAGTTAAATGAGATGAAGTGGTGGGCGTTGGTTTGACGCGGTCACAAATGGCATGTTTAGCAACAAGAGGAGTCAAATTCAAACTTTTTACGTTTGACAACGTGGTGTGTGTTTACTAAAATCGCCTTTATAATTTTATGATAATTGATAATATGTTTGCAAGAGAATAAAACGACATCGATATGAAACCGTTGCTTATATATATTAGGATTAATTACAAAAAATATCTTAAAGTTTTAGTTTTAACTACGAAAAAAACCTAACTATCTTTCAAACTTACAAATAACACATTGATGTTTTTTTTTCTATTTAAAAGATAATTAGATTTTTTGTATTAGGCTAGGCAGAGCCAGACTAGATTTTAAAGGGCCTGTTGCAAAATAAAATAAAATAATAGAGGTCTTGTGTTTACAAAAAAAATTGATGTTACAAAAAAGATCGTTCATTATAATTTACCATAAAAAAAAGACAAAAAAAAAAAAACTCATGATGAATAAACTATGAAAAACTGATCTTCTTGCACTTTTAGCTGCATGTCGTCAATCAATCTTTCATAATTAATTTTTTTTCAGAAATTCACTCTCAATTGAAATCAATGACGATGCAAAGTTAAAATGACTTTTTTTTTTTATCTTGCAAAGTTAATTCATATTCTTATTAAAAGACAGCAAAAACTCACTTGAACTTTGTTTTTTGTTTTCCAAAAAAGAAGAAAAGAAGAAAAGTTAGAGATAGAAAGGAGAAAATAACTTTAATCTTGTAGTTGTGAGGACTCAAATGCAAGACCTTAAAATTAAAGATAACTCTCAGCCACTTTGCCGTCTTATTTTTTTTTTTTTTTTTTTTGTCATTTGTATTAACTTTTATAAATGCATAAAGAAACAATATATATACATATATTAAAAAAAATCCTGTGAGCCGGAAGTGGCCTCTGTGGCACCACCTGCATCACCCAAGGCTGTCTCTGAGGCTACGTCTCAATGATAGTTTTTGTATTTACCCTATCTATTATGGTGCAGTGTAGTTTAAAAATTTTGTTGGTAATTTGTTGTGAAGTTGAATTCATAGAACTATTTTAAAAATTATTAGAGAATGTCTATATCTTATAATTTTGATAATTTCAAAATCATGTTGGTATTCGGAACTAGAATTCTTGCAGCAATTGATAACATAATTTATTTCAAAATAGAGAGTTAATTGTTTAATCCATTACTTTAAGCTATAATGTTACTCATTTTGGACCAGTGCGCGGTCGCGCTACTTGGACATTAAGATTTATTCGGCGCGCGCACCTTTGGGTGTGCAGCGGGTGCGTATTTTGGCCATGTAACATGTCTTTTCGAGCCAAAAGAAATGTCGATTTCCATAACGTGGAGGCTTATAAATACATCCTCTGATGTCTGGAATTTGAACTTAACCAAGAGTAAAAATCGAAATCACTCTACATTATCAACATTTTGATCAATATCTTTCAAAAGCTTGAAAGTTAAGAACACTTAGCTTGTTCGTTGAATTCTTAAGTTTTGTAGTGCTATTAACTTAAGAACAGAAGTCGTTGTATCTTAGGGACCGTTAAAAGCACTATACACGAGGCAATTTCGTCTTGTGGATAGAACTAGTTTTGTCCCGTTTTTCCAGCCATTTTCTTGAAAACCTGAATCTTATGAACAACAAATCAAAATAATTTTTTTACGTGAAATAGATATTAGTAAATTATTTGAAAAGGTTTAGTATATGAAAATGTAATTTAAATATATTTTTGTACATTTTTTAATTTTCTTTAACTTACCAACTTTAGTGTTTAAATTATTCAATTTTAGCAAATATTAAAGGATTCACATAAGAAAGAGTGGGGAGGGTAGTGATGGACGTGTTTTTTCCTTTTCATTTATGAAAGCTTCGACATAAACACAACACATTACACATTAAATTTAAATAACAACAAATAATAAATAAATAAAACAAGTAGAAATATCCATTTTAGACTTCCATGACCTATTGGCTAAAAGAACTTTTATTGGCTGTTGAAAGGCATGTTCCACTGCAAAAGTGGAAAACCAACACACACAACAGCTGGTAACGGAGTGCACATTAATTAATGTGCCAAATCAATTTGTTGAAAATAAATGAATTAATTAGCTAGCTATTAGGCACAATAGACATTATAATAGCCTCAGAAATAAAATTAGATAGGAATCTTATGCTAGCTTTTAGAATAATTATTTTATTTCATCAAATATTTGTCTATAATGCTGTTAACGTAATTCATTCATGATAAGAAACTTACAACTGATTATATTAACTTGTGAAAAACGACTGCAAATTCTATACGATCATAAATCTATACAGATCTAAAAGAAAAACTTTAAATCTAAATAGATCTACATGATTTGCAGAATCAGAACTTCGCTATGGAGGCGCTGGACAAAACACATATCTCGTTTCTGTCATGTATCGTCGGAGAATGACTCATCAGATCTTCTGAACAAAATGTTGGAATTGGTCATTGATAAATGGGGTGTTGACCCGATTTTGACCAATCAATTAAGTGGTTTCCATTTGTGAAAAATGGAATTAAATTATTTGTAAAAATTCTACTAAGAGAGTAGATGAGAATAGCATTTGGAATTTCTCAAAACCGATTAGGGTGAATGAGAATAATGCTAGAAGTTAGCCACTTAATACAAATAAATGGTATGGAAAATGGAAAATGTGGGGGAGGAGAGATGCTCCATCCCACATAGGAAAAAGGAGGTAAAGTTGCACACTTTATTTATCCTAAGTTGGACAAATGGGTTTGGGCCCTTGGGGGCACCCAAGTTTTTAAAGGGGAGATGACCTACATGCTTGTGGGTTTGGTCAAAGCACACGCGCGCGCGCGCCGCCGGCCCGGGTCGCGGGTCCTGGGCGTGGGCTTGGGCTTCAAGGCCCTTATTCTTTTTGGACCAAAAACCTTTAAAAATTAAATATTTAATTAATTTTCGTAATTAATTAAAAGATTTAATTAATTTTCGTAATTAATTAGAAGACGGGAACCGTAAGCACGCCCCGTGCGTCTCGTGCGTGCTCTCTCAAAAAAATGTGCCTTTTCGAAAATGTGCCTTTTCGAGCCTACAGACGCGATTTTCCGTACGGGCATTTCGTTGCCTATATTAATGGAGCCCCTACTGATGAAAATAAATACAAAATTAATCAGAAAACATAAAATCGAGCATTGCATTTAGCATCTTGCCCATTTTTCCTCCTTGAAAGCTTGAAAGTAATCAAACACTGGCTTGTTCATTTGTTGTTCGGTTTTTCTTTGTGGCCGCTAACCGGAATCATTAAAAAGTCGTTGTATCTTAGAGGCGAGCGCCGAAGGCGTAAGCACTAGTATACGGGCGTTTTCGTCTTGCGGGAGACAGAATCCATTCGCCTCGACTTAGCCTATACACTATCGGCCATTTTTAAAAATGATATCTTTCCACATAAATTTAAACCAACAATCGCAAGACGAAAAATTTTTTTGTTTTTGTTTCTGTTGAAGACGATGGCTTCAGGATCGGTCACTCAAGTTTCGAAGGTTGCTATTCCTGCTCATGGCGAGAAACCAACGAAATTCTCCGGTGCCGACTTCAAGAGATGGCAACAGAAGATGATGTTCTACGTGACTACCTTGGGGCTGTCTCGTTTCGTGAAGGAGGAACCCCCTGGCGTTGGTGATGAAGAATCCGACAATGAACGGAGAATCGTTGTGGATGCTTGGCATAACAGTGATTTCCTTTGTCGGAATTATATTTTGAATGGACTAGACGATACCTTGTATAACGTCTATAGTTCGTTCAAAACGTCCAAAGAGTTGTGGGACTCTTTGGAGAAAAAGTATAAAACAGAAGATGCCGGTGCAAAGAAATTTGTAGTCGGTAAATTTACGGATTATAAGATGGTTGACACCAAGCGGTGATTAGCCAAGTGCAAGAAATTCATATCATACTTCACGACTTAGTGCGAAGGGATGATTCGAACGAGTCCTTTCAAGTGGCCGCAATTATCGAAAAATTGCCGCCATCGTGGAAAGATTTTAAGAACTATATCAAGCACAAGCGAAAGGATATGGGGCTTGAGGATTTGATAGTTCGACTTCGGATTGAGGAAGACAAGGGATTAGGATGGAAATCGGCAAATGTGGGGGTATGATCATACTTTGTGGAACACCGGTGGAGTTTTGTTGCATTTCTTTTTAATGTGAAGGTGTTGCCAAAAGTGTTGTAAACACCGAAACCACATTTGCATGAGGTGTAGTCGAAAGTGTTGTAACACTAAAGGCGGAATAATCGTAACAAGTTAAATCAAGTCTTTACTAAAGATGTGATAACATCAAAGGTTACACGCCTTGTAAAAGATAGAATTGTTGGAACTAAGATCGAAATACGGTAGAACAAGAGATTCTAAGCGGATTGTCGGGATAATATTCTAACAAAATAAAATAGAGTGGCCGAGAGCCATAAAAGTTCTGGGTGACTTTGTGTTAAACAAAGATACCGGAAGTTGAAAGAGGAGCTTGACTTTTAAGCAACCCACATAAAGGAGATTGCCTTGAAATGTGAGGGTGCTTTGGAAAAAGTAGAAGCCGAAAGAAATAAATTCAGCATTTATGATATAAGTGATGGTACGATCATTGAATCATGAAATGTTGTATTTATTAAAAGTGTCCTTTCGTGCAAAGAAAAGAGGTAAGTCTAGACATTTTTGTCGGAGACATAATACCAATAAACGGTTGATTTCGAATGGGGTTATTTCGGTTGACTACGTAAAGTCAAAGGAAAAACTTTGCGGATCCGCTTACAAAAGGTATAAATCGAGATCAGCTGTATAAACTGTTAAGGGGAATGGGTTTAAAATCCACAACTTAAAGAATGTTCATAGCGGTAACCCAACCTTGTGAATTGGAGATCCCAAGACCTTGGTTCAATGGGACAACTAAGTTATGAATGTTCAGCTGAACACTTGGAAAATGTGTTAGCTCATTCTCAATACATCCAAGTGTATTTAAACCTGCTGAATGTGGTGAGGTTAAGTTGAAGACTTTTAATGATTCCTATACCGAAAGGTGGAGTATTGCAGGATACTCTTCAATAGGAGATCACCTATATAAGTGAGAAGTAATGGCCGCTTCAAATGAAACACTTATGAATCTAAGATATGGTCCAGGGCCGAAATGGACACAACGTGAGAACAACAAGTGTTAGAATTGTTATTGTGTAAGTACTGGTGTCTTGGTTTACACAAACGACTGAGTAGTTCAAGACATCGCGTCACTAAGCAGCTAGTAAATCCGATAGTACCTTACTAAGGAAGGTTCAAAGCCACAAGCTACCTATCTCGATGCAATAACGATTCCCGAGACTTTCAAGCGAATCGCATACACGCATGCATTAATTTCATTCATGTGGGGGATTGTTGGAATTGGTCTTTGATAAATGGGGTGTTGACCCGATTTTGACCAATCAATTAAGTGGTTTCCATTTGTGAAAAATGGAATTAAAGTATTTGTAAAAATTCTACTAAGAGAGTAGATGAGAATAGCATTTGGAATTTCTCAAACCGATTAGGGTGAATGAGAAATTAATGCTAGAAGTTAGCCACTTAATACAAATAAATGGTATGGAAAATGGAAAATGTGGGGGAGGAGAGATGCTCCATCCCACATAGGAAAAAAGGAGGTAAAGTTGCACACTTTATTTATCCTAAGTTGGACAAATGGGTTTGGGCCTTGGGGGCACAAAAGTTTTAAAGGGGAGAGGACCTACATGCTTGTGGGTTTGGTCAAGCACACACGCGCCTGCCGCCCCGCCCGCCGGCCCGGCCGGTCCGGTCTGGGCTTGGGCTTGGGCTTGGGCTTGGGCTTCAAGGCCCTTATTCTTTTGGACCAAAAACCTTTAAAAATTAAATATTTAATTAATTTTTGTAATTAATTGGGAAAATGTTTCGGCCCAGCACAAGACGGGCAGGAGCACGCCCGTGCGGTCGGGTCGTGCTACTTCTGCCGGTCTGCGCCTACACGCACGCCCGTGCGCCCGGTCGTCTTAGGTCGAAAGGTCCGAGCACACGCACGGCGGCGCACGCCCGTCTTGTCCCAGCCGTCTTTGTCTGCTTGAAAGTGCGTCTGTTCAGCAAAAATGTGCCTTTTCGAGCCTACATACGCGATTTTCCGTACGGGCATTTCGTTGCCTATATTAATGGAGCCCCTACTGATGAAAATAAATACGAAATTAATCAGAAAACATAAAATCGAGCATTGCATTTAGCATCTTGCCCATTTTTCCTCCTTGAAAGCTTGAAAGTAATCAAACACTTGGCTTGTTCGCTGTTGTTCCGGTTTTTCTTTGTCTTTGCTTTGGCCCTAAGGAGAATCATTAAAAGTCGTTGTATCTTAGAGGCGAGCGCGAACCGGAAGCAGTAAGCACTAGTATACGGGGCGTTTTCGTCTTGCGGAGACAGAATCTAATTCTGGCCTCGACTTAAGCTATACACTATCCCAGCCATTTTCTGAAAATAGAAACCTTTCCACATAAATTTAAACCAACACAAAATCCAACATATGAGACAAACTATTAATTGAAAAAGAGTCATCTATTGGGGACATATTATCGGAAAATTGAATGGAAATGTGTTATGTGGCATAATTTCTTGGACCTATTTCTTCAATAATGAAGAAAATATTTAATTCCAATAGTGTTTAATTTTGTAACACCTAAAACTCTCAATTCATGGAGTAGTGGGAGAATGAAAGCACTTGATCAAACTCCCTAGTCATGAGAAATGGGAAAATTAATACTCGAAGTCATGGGGTACTGGAGAGTTAATATAGGATGATATCTTAAAGCCTGTAAAAGGCGGTTCAAAATTTTACATTCTAAAAAAAAAAAAAAAAGACACTCATGCACTTGCATATATAACAATATTATTTGCATATTGCTCTTGTATTCCTTGACTTCCATTTGCATTTTGGTAATATTTTCATGGCATAATCTTCAGTTCGTCGGGTATAAGGTAATCTGATTTTCCCCTCTTATCTTCCAAAATAGACGTCTAGGATATGAGACGAATCTATTAAAAAGATAGATTCAGACCAATTTTATATTGCTTATGTAATTCCATTTTTATTTTGCAATTTGTAATTGAATTTCATATTGTATTACAGATTCATTTGTTAGCAATAGTATAACTACTGAGATATTTGTCCAACACAAATTACAACCACGTATTGGGGATACATTTATTTAAACTAAAAGCAACGAAAATTACTTCCTCCATCTCCATGGGAGGAACGATGAGAGAAGAAAAAGATGAAGATGAAGGAGAGTGACTAAGGTTTTGACTTTTTGAGAGTGTAGGAGGATGATGGATTATCTGGTCGAATTTAAAGGTTTGATAAAAAATTTTATGCTGCTAACGTATTAATAGAACTCCAATTTCAAATTTTATTTTATGTTTGGTTAATTAAAATAATATTTACAAATTATTTTATATTTGGTTAATTTCAAACTTAGCGTTGAGAGTGGCGCAGTCTCCGGGTGGAAATTTTAGGGGAAATTGGTCCCCAACCATAATTTGGCATAGTTAAAACTTAAAACCTATAGATATGAAGTGTAAATACAAATCTTATAGAATACATTTCACTATCTATATAAAATTGTTCTAATTGGTAGTTGCATTGAATTAATTATTGATATATTATATAATGATGTAATAATCACTTTAGTAAAATACATGCTGATCACAATTTCAAAGCACGACGTGAATTAAATAAGTTGTTTCATAATTGTTTTCATGTTTTAAATAAGTTTAATATTATTAGATTAACCTTGTACATGTTTCAGTCGTAAAAACTTGGGTTGTAAGGATGATTGAATCGGATTCGATCCTATATCAATATATATGTTTTCTCCTCTACTATCCCTGCTATACTAAAAAAAACAAGTTTAATTATCCTAATCAATAATCAATATGGATGTGCCATCTTCAGACCATGCTTACACATTCAAATTTGGTGATCACTTTTAAAATCAGATTAGTGCACTAACAATGGCTTTTGTCTTTGAAAAACTAAATATATATATGAAAAAACAATAGCAAAAGTAAAAAACAAAAAAACTATTGAATTGGAAATTTTTCTTCTTTTAAATTTCTTTCTATGGGAATTACAGTAATAACTAAATACTTCGAATTTGTGGAGGAGTATTTGTTGGAAGTAGTTGAATGATTAAAACATGTCATAACTTTATTTTATAAATATTTATTTATTTTTGCTGGAGTAAATGTAACGTTTTTCATGCTTTACATTGGCAACTTGGAAAATGTGTAGCCCAATGCACCACTCTTCTTTGATGTCTTTATTCTTTTCTTCCTCTCACAAAAGGATCAGTACTCTTTTATTCTCTCTTTGTACAATTACAATTATTTTATAAAATCTTCGCAATTCTTGATCAAATGGGTGTGGTTATTGGCGAAAATGTGAAGAAAATTTGTACTACAATACTTGTATTTGCTAATTATACCTCAACAACTTATTATTGCTCAACAAAATTAAGAAATTTTCAAAATATTACTATTTGTTCTCCTCAAAAAAAAAAAAAAAAAGAAGAAAAAATAATACTATTAGTTGAATAAGCTTCTTAAGAAACCATAACTTAAAGTGATCTCAAAAAGCCTTTTCTCTCATTTTTATTTTGGTTTCTCAAATTCTTCTAAGTTCTTAATCGTTATTTTTCGAGGTAATTTTAATTTGTCCTCTAAACTATGCGAATTTTTTTACTTTGGTCACTTAATTTTGATTGTGCTACTTTCTAAACTTTGCAAATTGTTGCACTTAACATATAATTTCAAATTTTTTTTCCTTAACCTTTATGGTTATTTATTTTGTCATATTTGAAAATAGTATCATAACCTAGGTTTATTGATGAATATTTGAAATTTGGAAATCATATGCTAAGTGCAACAATTTGCAAAGTTCATGAGATAAAATAGAACAATTTAAAAATTAAGTGGGCAAAGTAAAAAACACGCATAGTTTGGGGCAAAATTATAATTATCTCTTATTTTTCACTTAAATCGAATTGAAATTAATACATCAAATGCTAAAGTTATTTTCAGATTAAAAAAACTAAAAATTTTGAGGTGCATAAATAAAAAAGACAAAAACTCTGGTCAGACCGTCTAATCTGTCCGCCAGTGCCGTTAGACGGATCGACCGCGACCTTTGAGTCATTTTAGTAATTTTCACGCCAATAGCATTTTTGTAATTTTCAAGTGGCAGTTTTATTGTTTGTTACGTGGCCTTTCAATTTCTGCGGGTATTTTTATGTGGTGTTAAGTTGTTAGTCTTGTTTTTATGTTGGTAGTATTTTATTTTTTGTATTACTTGTTGCTCTCAATTGTATTAGTTGTTTGGAAAGTATTAGTCAAAAACATCTTTTACCTATAAAACAGAGAATTACTATGAAGTTGTAAAGTCTAATACATGTTTTTAATACATCTAATACATTAGAACGCAACGTGTAATATATTTATACAAAGTTGTCTCTTTTAATTATAAAATGTATTAACTTTGTTGGTCATGTTTTACGAAAAGTATTAGAAAAGTATTAGCGATTCTTTCCGAAATGTATAGTTCTCTGAAGAGTTTTTAGTATTTCTCATGAATATATAGAAATGTATTAACAAATCTTTACGAAAAGTATTAGTAGTCCTTCTTAAAGCAACACATTGTTTCAGCCACTGAGGATTCTAAGGTTCGTGTTTGGAACTACTCGACCGAGGACCAGAAATCGTCCCGAATAAAAAATGTACGGTCATCTGAGACCTTCCTCTCACGCAATGCTTCGATTGCTATTCCTTGGTGTGGCTTGAAGAATAAGCTGGGAGCACTACCAGGAAGCATACTAAGAGCTGGACATTTTGATGAGAAATTACTTCAAAAGTTCCCTGCATCGTTCCTGATTGTTTAACAACGAGCCTAGGGTTTTCGTGGATGCTTTATACAAAGGATCTACAACATGGCCGGAGGAGAAACTGCCCAAATTAAATCAGATCCCAGTTAAACCTTCAGTATACAAATCCGAGTTTAAGTTTTTAAAGCATGCCATGCTGAGTGCTTTCAATTCTCCTCATTCGTGGGGCCTCGTGATTGTCACTGCAGGATGGGATGGATGCATCAGAACATTTCTCAATTATGGTTTGCCTATAAGATTTTGAAACCTGATTTTGCCCAACTCTTTACGTTCTGACCCATGTCTCACCGCCTAACTCTTTGCGTCTTACCCACATCTCAGAGGCTCCGTAAATTTACAGCAAAATGTGTATCGACAGTTGAGCTAACACGGTTTGTATAAATACAAATGTTTTGTAGGTTACGTGTAGTATATTAACACTGTTACATTAATGCCAAAAAGGCAATGTTTTGTTAGTTTGTATACAAAACGGCCGCAAGTAAACCAAGCGGCTGAGTTTCTTGCCTACGTTTACTGGACTTTGATGTCAAAGCCAGCTTACACAAATTCTTTGATTTGTAACACAGAAAAATTAGGGTGTGATTGGTTGACCTTTTGTTCCACCCCTTTCATTTTTAGAGAGGGAGTGAAAAAATTATTTGGAAAAATGAGTGTATTCTTTGGTATGATGTATGATATGAGTCTGCCCCTCTTTTTGATTGTATTGATATAAATAAAGATGGTATGGAAAATGTGGCAATGGACTATTTTTGGCACAATGGTCAATGGGATAACTCTAGATTATCCAACACTCTTGGTGTGAAATGGGCTTCTCAAATCTGCCAAATTCCTGTTGTCCATGGTCAACCTGTTTGTATGCTGGAAACACAGGCCTTTTCACATTATCTTCAGCATGGCAGTCCATTAGACACACTGCCCCTTCTAATTCTATGTTCACTTCATTCTGGAGCCCTTTAATTACACCATATATGTCTATGTTCTTATGGAGATTGATACAGAATTGACTTCCAGGTGATAGCCAAATGCCGGATCGAGGTGTTTTCCATGGCATCTCAATTTTGGTGTTGTGGAACCTCCTGTCATCCTCTCTCCTCAACTGGCCCTCAAATTGAAATCATTTTTCATTTATTTCTTCTCAATGATCAGGTGACTAAAGTATGGTGTCATTTTCAAAGATGGTTGAATATCCATTCCACACACTAAGCACCTAACCTTGTTTATTTCTGCTTGGAAACACTCCAAACTTTTTGCACACATGCACATCACATTCTCATTCCATGTTTAGTTTTGTGGTTCAGCTGGAGGGAGAGGAATGCTTGCAAACATGAGAAATTCACTTTCAATCATTAAAGTAGACTCTCATTTGCATTTGCTTTCCAAAAGTAAATTTTTTCAGACACATCATTATTGGCTTGAGTTTCAAAATGTTGCTGCTGATGTTAGTCTTTCTTATAGAATCCTAAGTGTCACTCATCACTAACCAGTTTTATGGACTAAATCTCCATTATCCTATATAAGTTTAACATAGATGGATCCTTCACTTCCTTTTCTGGTAATGTTGGGGCTGGAGGTGTCATTAGAGATTGGACATGTAAAGCTTTATCGGCTTTTTCAGCACCTCTGCATAATTGGAGGCCATTTGGGTCCATTACAACATGTGATAACATAGCCACCATGTCTAGAGAGGTTCGCAGATTGATTAGAATAGATTAATTAGGTCTCCCTTCTTTTCATGCATATAAGTGTATAGGTTGATTTCTGTATTTGTTAATATTTTGTGTACTGCGGACTTTAATATATATTCTTTTGTAATAGCTTCTTTGTTAATATCAGTGTTCCAAAAATCGCTAGGCGCTAATCGGGCATCAGATTGGGGCATATCGCCTAGACGGAGCCTGGGCGGGATTAGGCGGGACCTGAGCGGGGTTAGGCGGGACCTAATTGGAAAAATAACATAGACGGACAAGGGGGGCCTAGCGCCAAGACGGAGACTAATCGGAGCTAGGCGGGGTCTTTTAGAACAGTGGTTAATATAGATATTGGGGATCAACCTTAATCCCCCATCCTAATAAGTGTTTGAACTATAAAAATAAATAATTTTTTTTTTGATGATAATAGTTGATTTAATAGTTTTTTTTAGTAAAATATTGATTGTTTGTGATTGATGATTACAAGATTAAGAGATAGTGAATAGTGTATTTGTGAAATGATGATAACTAATGCGATATATTTCTAGTGAAAATAATGATTGAATTGTGTATTCTTTGGAAAAAAAAATTCACATGCAATTGCATATGGCAGAGGCGGTCTTGAGGTGGTGTCGCCGCACTCGCCTCGCCCCTCTCCTTCCCTTTTTTAGGCCCCTCTCCTTCCCTTTTTTTGTTTTTATATGTATGTATGAATTGGTTATATAAAATACAGAATGCAATAAATAACAAAAATGTTAGGCTGCGATTGGATATGAACGAAATTTTATTTTCGTTCCGCTGGATAATTTTTTTTAACCAAACATGCGATTATTTATGAAAATTTTCAGAAAATATACTATTTTCTCACTTTCATTTTTTCTCATTTGTTCTTTCACCAATCACATCTATACATTTTTTCACAAAAAAATAATCATTATTACACATTCTCCCACAAAATTCACTATTCACTCACTCACACATTTCTAACTACCAATCACATCTAATCATTATTTTACTATTTTAAAATCAAATCAACTTTCATCATTACGTTTTCATCTCATATCCAATCACACTCTCAAAATTCATCTTTTTTCTCCCAAATTTTTTTTCACCACTATTCTCTAGCAAAATGAAAATTTTCAAAATGAAAGTATATCCAATCGCACCTTTAGTTGGTGCAGCTGCTCAGACAGTATTGTTACATTTGGTGGTCTTGATTTTGATTTTAGGCTGAAGCTAAAATTTGGTTTTTAACTCTCTAATTTACTAAATATTTTCTGTGTTATTTTTCTTCTTACAAAAAATCCTCTCTACCTAACTATTTTTTTTCTTTGTTTTTTTACTAATTCTTTTTCTTTGTTGTTTTATTAATTCTTTTTCTTTGTTTTTTTTTTCTTCTTGCAAACAATCCTCTCTGTCTAATTAATTTTGTTTCTTTGTTTTTTTTTTCTTTTTGCAAAACCTAATAACATAATTGGAGAATTTAATTAAAGAGCCACATCTTTAAGGCTTAAGCTCTCATTCTGTCATTCATATTTGTCAATTTATTTTGTCCTTTTGCAAAACCAAATATCAGGATTGAAGAATTAAAAAAAATGCAAGCATACCATATTTTCATAGCTAATTTATTAGTAGTTTTATTCTCTCTATGGTAAACTATATTGAATGGTTTTTTTTCCGTAAATTACTTTAATAGGAACGAAATGTGAAAGTTGGAGTATGATTTTTTATTACATATCTTCTTTAATAAGTTAAATCAATAAATTATACTCGTAATATTGATTTTGTTATTTTTTTTATGGTAAGCTATATTGAATGGTTTTTTTCCGTAAATTACTTTAATAGGACCGAAATTTGAAAGTTGGAGTATGATTTTTTATTACATATCTTCTTTAATAAATTAAATCAATAAATTATACTCGTAATATTGATTTTGTTATTTTTTTTTTATGTAAATACGAGGACTTTTTTTTTTTTTCTCAAGGCCCTCGAAGCCTAGGACCGACTCTACATATAGGGGTGGGTGTTGGGGGAAAATTGAGCCAAAATTTTGCAAAATTATTTTGAAACGAAGCACAACCTTAATGGTCTCCCTTGAGGTTTCGTAAGAGGTCCATCCATGTGATTGTGGCCCACATTGTTTCACTAGAAAAAAGCCCTCTGTCATTTCAAACTTCTGGTTAGCATGAAGTGCAGCATCTATAGCACCTATTGTATTGATGTGAAGAAAAAAATTAATGGTATAGTTGATGTGATGGAGAATCTTTTAGAGATGTTGATTGTTTGTGAAAATTTTTGTGGAAAAAATAATATAAAATATAATGCAAGTAAATTAAATAAAAATGAAAAATGATCCTAAAATAGGCAATATAGATATCATTTTATACCTTTTGTTATCAAGGTTATGAGAAAAAATAATAAAAGTAGTGATAAATTAAAGAATTTATTGGAATTGTTTATATGAATATGGGGAGGAGAGTGAAATAAATAGTATAATTGGGTATTGGGAAGTGTGAGAGAGTAAGAGAAAAATAAATTAATTTTGGAGAGAAATGAGATTTTCTTTGAAAATTTTTCATTTCTTCCACAAACAATCACGCCTCCAAAAATATTTTCATTTCAAAAACCAATCAGAACTTAAGCTTTATGCTATGGTTATAATATGGCCCTCCAAATTCTGAGCCACATTTTGTTTTAACTTTTGAAGTATTGCGTGTTTTCAGTTTCTACATGCATTTGTTTTTGTCCCAATAGATGTGATTATGGCTGGACGCTGTGTTGGGGTAAATCATTTTGTTTTTGGCATAATGCATACTATAATCTCTATTTATTTACATATATTATATATTATATGTATTACGTATATATTTTATATATATATATATATATATATATATATATATGAGGGATTCGTAAGACCACCCCCCTAGATGAGATCGTAGTAACAAATCTACACTATCAAAAAAATAAATTAATGACCAATATATGAACAAATATATACAACAATTGATAGGAAAATATACACTTGCAGCCTGCAGGGGTAAAATAGGAATAAATGAAATAATGGTAAACGCCTCCTACAAATTAGGAATGTGATAAGTTATTGATCACGTCCCACAATCACGCGATATACCCTCTCTTTCTCTCCCTTCTTTACAACAACAATCTCTGCATCGCCATAACAACTTGTACTGCTCCATTCGATTCTGCAAATTATTCCATAGGATCAAGCTTGACGAAAAACATAAACAACTACAGAAAATGTGGCAACATAAACATGCAACAATTAATGACAATTATACAATTTTACTAAACTAACTATACATTAAAACATTACTAAATATACATAAACATTTAACTTTACACTGAACTAACTATGCATTAAAACATTACTAAGTATGCATAAATATTTAATTACTAAGTATACATAAACAATTAACTAAGTATACAATTACACTGAACCAAATATAGAATTCCGCTGAACTAGTTATATAACTAAGTATAAAATTCCACTAAACTAAGTATATAATTCTACTGAACTAAATATATGATAAAACATAACCAGGTATAAAATGATATTTAACTAAGTATACAATTCTGCTGAACTAAATATACAATAAAACATCACTAAATATGCAAAAATATTTAACTAAGTAAACAAGAAGGACTTTGAAAAATAGGTTTTTGGGTAGAGAGAGAACGATGGTGCAAAAAATGCTGGAAGACATATCAGTTTTGATATGAAAATAACTGAACAACACGATTGAAGTTGATGTGATCTCTCTCCCTAAATCACGACCAACTGAAAAGGTAAGATTGTATTTGTCTAGTTATTAAATGACATTAATATGCCTGTTTAAAAAATTGATAATATAGAAAAATACATATATACCTACTAGCCTAAAATAACTAGAATGATCTAGACCATCCAAAATTTTTAAATTAAGAGCCCATAAGTGTTCCTATAGACTCAACTAAAGGGGTTGATCTCATTTGAACCAATCCATATATATATATATCCAATGTGGCACTGGCAGGGGGCTTACTGTAAGACAGTGTGGACTAATCCTATACGTTAATTTATCAAATCCAATGGATCAGTTTTTTTTTTGGTTTTTTGCCTTTTTTTTGTTATTTTTCGCCCATAAAGGGCAAATTTGTCTTTTAGATGAAACGATTTTTCAAATTTTAGTAACTGGTCGTGTCTATCGGTTTTCAAGGGATATGATTACCGATATGATTTCTGTATTCAATTCTCTCCTCTATTTTGAAACATTTAACTTCTTTCACCCCCCATTTGCTCTCGACTAGCAGTGTGTCTCTCTCATTTTTTCATCCTTTTTTCACTTATTGAGTAAAGGCTTGATTCTCTTTTGAGAATTGATTTGTTCTTCAAGGTGTTGGTTGAGGTAAGTATTTTTTGAAATATTTTTTTGTTTTGGTTCATTTTATTTTTGTTTTGTTTTCGCAAAATCGTGTTCAGGGTTTTTTCCCCCCATTTTGGTGGTGTTTTTTTACAGATGTAATACTTAATATTTTTAGTTTTTGGAGTCTATTTGTTGGAGACTTGGAGACTAGGCAGTTGGTTGTATTTTTTTATTTTTAGAGATACTAGGTTTTTTTTTTACAGTCGGTTTTATGGTATAGTTTTTTTTTTTTTTTTGAAATGTGTCTTTGGGAAAGATTTTTAGGGTATTATTTCTTGTTTTTGATTGGTGTTTTAGTGTATATTTTAACATAAACGATGTAATTATATATGTTATTTGGTGCAAGTTTTTTCTTTTGGGAGGATATGCGTACTGATGTTTGTGTAGCTAGGGGTTTTGCAGAATGGTTGCGTTTGTGTTTTGAAATGTGTTTTGGGAAATGTGCTAGGGTACTCTGTTTTTCTTGTTTGTTTTCTTTTTGGATTTTTTGGTGTACAATTATCTTAACGATGCACTTTTAGTTGTAGTTTGATGCACAATTTCTAGAGTATATGAGTGTGGTGTTGTTTTTTCCCTTATATTATGAAGAATGAATAATATGCGATGTTATTTTTAGTTGAGTATTGATGTATAGTTATGAGTTATATTATGCATTTTTAATGACCATCTCGTGCAAAGAATGAATATGCCAATCTGAAGTGTATGGGGGAGTGAAATTTTGATGCATTAACATATATTCAATGGAACATATTTAGTGATATTGCGGTGCATTTTTAGCAATATCACAGTGCATATGAAGATGTGTTAATGGTGCATGATTTAGTTTTGGTTCTGTGCATAAGTAGTTCACAAAGTGCATAAAGTTTTCATTTGGTGCACGATTAAGTTGGCAATTTCAAGTATGTCGGGGATATTTTTGATATAATGGTAGATGTAATATGGTGCATGATTAGTTTTAGTTCTGTGCATAAGTAGTTCACAAAGTGTATAAACACACATGATGTGTAAATAGTCTTTTTTTTGGTGCAGAGTTAAGGTTCATATAGTGCATATTTAGCTTGTCAGTTGTGTTTTTAATACATTTCTCAACATGGACATGTTTTATGTTTCTATGATTTTGAGGTGTTCTTATTTTCTTTGCTTGTTGTTAATGGTAGGTTGATAAGTTTATATGGCTAGAGGAAACCAGAAAAGATTAGCTTCTAGCGGGGCGGATGACGGGGGACGGAATGTTAAGAAGTGGGCTAAGGTACACAAATCAAAAGAGAAATCTGTGTTTCCCAAGTTGAAGACCAGATCTGTGCCTACTGCTTTAGCGGAAGCATTGAGTGGTTTGAATAATTTTCAAACCAAAGTTGTGGTTGAAATGAGGTTTGGCAGTTTGCTAGGGCTCAAAGTCGATGAGTATTCGTCCAGGCTAATTTATTGGTTGGTTGGCAGTTTTAACACTGGCAGATGTGAGTTAATGGGCTTGTATGGATGTATTTCCAAGTCCAATTTTCAGTTTCTAGTGTTGAAAAATAAATTTTCAAACTTTATTGATTTTTGTGTGAAAATTGGGAATATGTTTGGTTTGTTGTTGAATTTCTGTTTGAAAATGAGAATATGTTTGGTTATAGTTTTTCAAATGTATTTTGACATAGGTTTGCGTGATTGTAGTATATTTTTACCTAGGTTTGCGTAATTAGAATGGAAAATTGTTTTGGTTGTGTTTTCAAAAGAATATTTTCCATAAAGAAGTGAAAACTGGAATGACTTCATTTCTACTGAAAACATTTGAAACAAACATAAACCCATTTTCCAGAATAGTTGGAAAGTGGAAAAATGGTGTTGGAAACACAACCATACAAGGCCAATGCTTCCGGGGGGAGACCTATTCACTGCAACGAGAAGGATGTTGAGTTGGTGTTGGGGTTTCCGAGGGGTGTGTTGGATATCTATCCGCCTTAGAATAGATCGATACACGTAGTACCGAAAACAAAATTACAGACTCAATCTCCTATTAATACAACACTTTACTCAAGACTCAGATTGCAGAAAGTAAAATACAAGAATGAAAGTATAACAAATATCTGGGATAAAACCCTAAAATCGATTATTAATAGAATTGGCTCAGGGACTGGAACACCCCAACACAAAGCCACCACGAATTACCCAGAGAACAAAGGTAAGAAACCACAGTACAACCTCGCCACAAATAACTCCAAATAAGCCCTCAAAGTATACCACATAGAAAACCCTAGAAATTCCCCATAACCCGAAGAAGCCTTAATCTCACACAGAAACAAGGATTGTACACCAAGATATGGTGGACACAAACACTAATCACACAGATCTGTATCCCAACCCAAGAATCACTCAATGATCCAACGAGGATCTGGAAAATTCTAGAGAGAGAGACAAGAGCACAGAGCAGAGAGGATCGAGAGAGGCGAGAGAAAAAAAACTCAGAGTTATGAATTAGGGTTTCGGGTACCAGGGGTTTTATAGGGCGAGTGAATGGCTCATATCATTCCATAGGAATTGATGGCTGAGATCAAACAAAAAATGATCCGTGGACAAGGGATTCGGATCCTGCAATCCGAATAAGTGACCCATGGGTCGAACAGTGATGGGCTTAGGTGGCTTTTGGGCTGCTGTATAAGTGAGCTTAATTGTTTAGTAAATGGGCCAAGTAAGCAATAGTTCAATAAACATAACAATCTCCACCTTTGGCTCATTGTAATTCAGTTAGACAACTTAACAGGGTTCCAGTCATCATCGTTGTCTTAATGCCTACCTCACACAGAGTTTAGTAGGACTTTACCATAATAAGCATCGAGCTCAATATAGTACCAAAGACATACTTAAGTAAGCTAGTTTTTAATGTTAGACTCATACAAGCACAAAGCTAACATTTGTCCAACAGTTTTGGACTTACAAGCAAACACACAAAGAAACCCGTAAGCTCGGATAATTACCAAGGGATGACCTAGTCACCAATGTCAAAATTTGAAATTATTATACAAGTTTTGAACTTTGATAAGGGTAGACACTTAGTACTAATATCAACTGGGTTGTATTCAGATGCCACTTTTTCAAGACAGATTAATCCTTCTGAAATAATATCTCTTATTGAAACCTAACATCAATGTGTTTGGTTCTGTCATGAAAAATTGGATTATTACAAAGCTGAATACCAGATTGAGAATCAGAAAATACAACCACCTTTTATTTTAGAAAACCAATTTCATAAATAAGACTTTTTAGCTATAAGGCTTCTTTTAAAGCTTGATTCTGACCACATATTCGATTCTCAGTAGACAAAGCCAAAATATATTGTAGCTGAGATTTCCAACTAATACAAGAGCCACATAGAGTGAAAACATAAGAGGTTGTTGATTTTCTGTTGTCTTTATCATTGGCATAATTTGAATCAACATAACCTTTCAAAATTACACCATTTCCACACTTAGAAAATTTCAAACAATAATTAGTTGAATGTCTCAGATATCTCAATAACCACTTCAAAGCATTCCAATGCACCATTCCAGGATTAAACATAAATCTACTCAGGCAAGAAATAACATATGCAATATCAGGCCTAATACTAACCATTAAGTACATAACAGATCCAATGGCATTAACATAAGGAATGTTTTGCATAGAAAGTATTTCAGGATCAATTTTTAAGGACTGATCCCTACTTAACACAAAATGAGAAGCAAGAGGGACATTAACAGATTTTGCATCACTCATAGAAAACTTTTGTAAAATCTTTTCAATATATGAAGGTTGATGAAGATAAATCACTGAGTTATTTCTATCCTTATCAATATTCATTCCAAGTATTTTCTTAGCATGGTATACGAATTTCATATCAAATTTAGCACTAAAGCAATTTCTCACATAGTCAGTGATCTTAATGCATCCGGGGCTACAGTCAAAAGCATATCATCAACATATATCAGCAGAAAAATAGGAGACTTAACATCAAGTTTCAAATATAGGCATTGATCAAATCGACTTTTATAGAGTTTTAAATCAAGCATGCACTAGTCAATTTTTTTATTCCACTGTCTGGGTGACTGTTTTAAACCATACAAAGACTTTCTCAACAAACATACATGGTTAAGTTTGGATTTATCTTCAAAACCTTCAGATTGTTTCATGAATATCCTTTCTTCCAAATCACCATGTAAGAAAGCCATTTTAACATCAAGTTGCTTTAGTTCCCAGTCAAACTAAGCCACTAAAGCTAACATAATTCTCACAGTCACAAACTTTACAACAGGAGCAAATATCTCAGTGTAATCAATTCCTTCTTTCTGAGTAAAACTTTTTGCTACTAGTTTAGCCTCATATCTAATACCTTCAGAGTCTTGTTTAACCTTAAATAACCATTTACTATCAATAATAGAATAGTTGGTAGGTTTAGAAACAAGTTCCCAGGTATTAATAACATGCAAAGAAATCATCTCATCGTGCATAACATTCAACCATTTCACGAGTTAACATGATTTCATAGCTTCAGAGTAGGTTTTAGGCTTATAATTCTAAATTGATTTAAACACAGAGAACACATAAGAAGTTAAGTGAAAATCAGCAGACTTATTAGGAATTCTAATGTTTCTTCTAGTTCTATCTCTTGTTAACACATAATCATTCAAGTTATCATTATCAACATGTTCATTATTGATTCAAAGTGTCAAATCGGAGGAAATCATCATGCACATTGTCATGCGGATCAAAGACATTATCATTCTTAATATTATTGTGCACATCATTAGCATTCACAGGATCATTCTTAGCATCAATCATATATGAATTATCATTCACGATACTAGAAGGTAAATTAGAAAGCTCCACCTTATTAGGAACAATGGGGTTTTGAGTTTCAGAAACATTTTTAGAAACATCAAGGCAGGAAAACTCATGTTCATTAAAAACAACATCCCTACTAATAATCATTTTGAAACCATTTTTAAAATTTAGACCACAATCTATACCCTTTAACCCCATCGGGGTATCCCCAAAAAACACATTTTAAAGATCTTGGGTCAAGTTTGTCAACCTTTTGATGGACAAAGGCTGAACAACCAAAAAAATTAAATTTGAAAAGTCCACAAGTTTGCGGACCAAACAAGTTCGGATACTTCCCTTTCAAAGGTACAAATGGAGATCTGTTTATCACATAAGCGTAGTATGAACGACTTCATTTTAACCTTTTGGAAAGACCGGATGTACTCAACATACTTCTCACCTTTTCCAAAAGATTTCTGTCCATCCTCTCAGCAACACCATTTTGCTGAGGGGTGTAAGGCACTGACTTGTGCCTTACAATGCCAGATTCAACACATAGTTGATCAATGAGTTGGTTACAGAATTCCAACCTATTATCAGTTCTCAAATACTTAATCCTTTTTCCAGTTTGATTCTCTATCAAGGTTTTCCAATTTTGAAGTTTTTTAAAAAACATCAGACTTGTTTTTCAATAGAAATACAAACACTTTTCTTGAAAAATCATCAATCACAGATAGAAAATATATGTTCCCACATTAGCAGGAGCCCAAACATCAGCATGTAAGCATTCAAGAATGTCAGTGCAAGAAGTTTGTTTGGGTTAAGAGGAAGTGGGAAAGCTAACTCTTTATTGTTTTCCATACACACAAGAGTCACAGAAACGCACACTAAGTTTATCATTACCAAAACAACCTTCTTTATGCAATAATTCAAGTCCTTTAGAATTAATATGACCAAGTCTTTTATGCCAAATTTCAGTTTTGTCATTCATAGAGTTCAAGTTGGTCAGTTCACATTACTCAGAGTTCTTTACATTACTCACATAAGTTTATTTACCAAAACAACCTTCTTTGCATGCAATAATTCAATGGAATGACAGTTTTGTCATTCATAGAAAACATACAAATTTCATTTTCTCAATTTACAAATTTCTTTTCTTTGACTTTAGCAATAACAAGGGAACTTTGCATGATTTTCATCAATCCCTTATCCCATCTTCCCGCATAACCATCATGTTCAAACACAAGACATGAGATCAAGTTATTAGATAAGTCAGGGACATGCCTTACATCATTTAAAGTCAAAACATAACCAATATCAAGTTTCTGACACATAGTACCAACACCAATAACTTGACATTTTTTATCATTAGCCATGGAAACAGATCCATTTTGCACGCGGGGGAGCATAAAAGGCAAACATGTGTTTAAAAGGTGTCATGTGAATTGTGCAAGCAGAGTCAATTAGCCAATCATTCTCACAAAAGGCATTTGAAGGCACAATATTCACAAAATCATGCAACTCATGCACCATAAACATATCACCCATATGATCATTACCAGTAGTCAAGTTCACAGAGTCATTGGTTTGGTTTTTGTAGTTTTGGTTATTATTTTGATTGTTGTTCTGATTATTCATGGGTTTAGTACATTCTTTGATGTGGTCATATTCACCACAATTATAACACTTCCTATTGTTTTTAGGTCTAGAACTAGACCTCCCTCTGGTTTTGCTTCTCTTTCCACCAGATTTATTGTTGTTGTTATTCCTATTTTTCTTATTCTGATTTCTACCCTTAACATGCATCACTTTCCTTGACCCCTGTGCATTCCCCTTAGATATTTTAAGATCAAATTCTTTATTCTTAAGGCCATTAATCACAATATCTAAAGTTATGGAATCTCTGCCATACTTAATAACATACTTAACATCAGCATAGGAATCAGGAATGACATTTAACAACACAATAGGAGTATAATCATCAATGTTCTTATCACAGTAAGTTTGATATCTTGTATCAATTTTATAAAAACATCCAAGTTCTCATCCATATCCTTAGTGAGATCAAGTTTAAATCTAAAAAACTTTTCCAGTAGAAAGAGTTTGGAAGGCAAAGAAGTTTCAGTGTAAAGTTATTACAATTTATCCCACAATGCTTTTGCAGTTGTTAACTTGCCAACTTTTCTTAAAACAACTTCAGAAATATTAAGGATAATGGATGAGTAAGCAAATTCATCAAGCTCATATTTTATGTCAACAATATCTTTATCAGTGTACTTTTGATCAATGGATTTAAAACATTTCAGCTGAATTAAAATCTCCTTTATTTTTTGTTGCCAGATTGAAATATCAGTTTTCCCATTAAAGGGCTCCATGTGATAACCAGACACACCAACCATATCCACAGATGATTCCACAAAGAATATCACAATGAATACAACACAATTACAAGTATCACAAAGATCAAGTAGGACAATAGAAGAAACAAGTAGGTGGACCACACAGAGTCCAATTCTAACAACAAAAAATAGTACGGGACAATCAAAGGACCACACAGAGTCCATCACAAAGCAAAGTAAGTAAGAAAGGCAACACATGACCACAAAGAGTCCTAGAAACCAAGATCAATAGAAAAAATTAAAGAGCGGTGGATCCCCTTGCACTTCAGATTCCACTGTACTCAAGGCACGGGGTTAAGAGGCTTAGTCTAAGGGTTTCCCTAGACTAATCTTGAAAGTAAAGATAAAGAGAAAAAGTAACAAGATAGCCTTACAACCAAGAGCCAGTCCTGGGTTCTCACCACAACCAAGTATACCAGGGAGCCACAAAACACGAAGAAAGCTCAAGAACCAGAAGCACCAACCCACCACAAGGCGGATAGGTGCTCTGATACCACTGTTGGGTATCTATCCACCTTAGAATAGATTGATACACGTAGTACCAAAATCAAAATTACAGACTCAATCTCCTATTAGTACAAAACTTTACTCAAGACTCAGATTGCAGAAAGTAAAGTACAAGAATGAAAATATAACAAATATCTGGGATAAAACCCTAAAACCGATTACTAATAGAATCAGCTCAGAGACTGGAACTGTAGGTCCCAAGGGGTGTGAGTGTAAGGTTTAGAAGGGGGGGGGGTTGAATAAACCTTACCAACTTTTCGATTTTGTCCTTTTAAAACATTCAGAGTTAATACTTCACAGCTGAGTCCTTGATGGACAACTAAGTTAGTTAATCAGCAGAGTTAGTCACTCAATAGACTCAACTGAGTTGTTGATAGAATAACTCAGCTGTTTTGACTAAAGACTTAACTCGATTGTGATATGTTTTATTGGAAGACTTAACACCCTTGAATCAAGTTAAGTTTGTTTTAATACTTGGTTTTAGCACTTTGTTGATTATCAATTGGATAGCAAATTTATCAGCAGATATTAAAGTAATATGCAGAAATTAAAGTGCTGAAATGTAAATAACACAATAAGTTTTTATAGAGGTTCGAAGATGGGGTAATTCTTCTACTCCTCTCTTCTCCAACTCCTGGAGGAATCCACTAAGTATTGATCAACATACAAAGTGGTTAATGTCCGAGATACAAGTCTTGATCACACGGTGACTTGATCCTTTGGGACTTAGTCCGGAGATGCCGTGGTCACACGGTGGCTTCTCGACGACTCGACTTCTTCTTCACAGGCGTTTGCTTTGCTACTACATCCCACTTGCTCAAGCTTCTTGGATTTGATCACGAAGCCCTCCAAAAACTTGAGACCTGGTTTGACCTTGAACCTTCCTACAATCCTCCATGGAATGTAGACCCCTTGATTCTTCAAATGTTTCCTCTTCAACCGATTGAAGTTGTCTTTCCTTCATAGGTGAGTGTTGGATTGATTTCCTTCGTAATGTAGGCTTGAGGATTGAACTTGAATAAATTGAGAATATTTTGCTTGGTTCTGACTCAAATGTTAGCTTGAATGTTCGTAGTTCGGTATGCAAGGTAACCTTTTCTCAAATTGATTCCTCGGCCTTTTATAGTGTTCTTTTGAAAATCGCCCGTTGAAGAGATAGCTTATTTTCAAAAGACACTTGTGGTCGTTGGCTTGTCTTGTTGCGAGTCATTGGAATTGATATTTCCTCGTATGATGATTCTTGATTTTTTTCGAGTTCGACAGTGCGATGCTTCCCATTGGTTTATTCCTTTTGCACGCTTTCAGGATCGAGCACTTTAAGAAAGGCGATATGGAGGTATTACTTATTTAAGTAATTTTCTTGACTTCTGTGCAACGGATCTCTTTCAATTATCTCGACTTGACTGCATTTCCTTGACTTCTCCAGGTGACTTCGAGTCAACTTCCAATCATTGGATGACTTCTTCTGTCACTTCAACTTGAGACTTGGCTATCTTGAGTTGACTTGATCGATACTTCACTCACCGTATCTTATTTTGCACCTTGATCGAGTTCTGTCTTCTCTTCTTTTGCCACACTCGGCTACCTCGCAATGAGTCTTCCTTCTAGTCTCCGGTTGTCTTCTTGCATGTTCGAGGCATAGCGACTTGACTCGGCTCGACCAACCCCTATCTATTACAATGCAATTTACAATAAAAATGGGGTGCCAACTTTCTATTCTAAGTTTTACATGGCATTCATCAAAATCTAAAATAATTTTCCAACAATTTCCCCCTTTTTGATGATGCCAAAACTTAAAACATTTATACAATAATTAAATAGCAAAGATACGTCTGAGACAATGTAGAATCATAAATGTATGCGTAGAATCAATCTTTTATTGATCATAACATTCTTGTTCTTTACAATTTGCTTTTCTGAGTGTATCAAAGCTTAAACAAAACTTACGGTAATCATGTTGTTCTATATCTACGCAAGTATGGAAATTAACCAATTTTATTCGATGTACAGAAGACTTACATAAAGATGTATTTACATAGTAAAATACATGAAGGGGTGGACAGAGATACTTCATCTCCTTCGCTGCCTCCTTCTTTCCTCTTCTTCAACTCTGTCATCTTCTGACCTTTTTCTCTTCTTCTCATCTTCAGCCGCCTTCTTTTTCTCATAAGCCTTTCTCGGCGCCTTCATCTCTTCTTTTTCTTTCTTGTCTTTCCTCCCATGCATTTGAGTTTGTCTTCTATTTTCTTCTTCAATCCTCTTCACATACTCAACATTGTTTTTAGCCACTTGCAGGTTAGCTACTTCGTCGAGTCCAGCCCAATAGATCCCTCCTTTCTTGCCTGGATCTATATATTCAATGTTTTTGGGCGAGAGGTCTCAGTCCGAAACCTCTTCCTCCACCATCGCTTCTTCCTCTTCCTCTCAGGCGTGTCTTGTCTTTGGGGCCTTCTTTTTCCCAACCGAGTGACCCAGAGCGATCGCAGATGGTCCGCCGCCTCGTCGGCCTTCTTCACATTGTTTGAGACCTTTTTCCCAAGACAAATCCAGGCTTGAGCCATGGACATATTTGCGAAGTAACCTTGGGATGCGAGCGTCTTGAATTCATCAATAGATCTTGGCTCGGTTCCGACATCTAAAATGGCATAAGTGTCTGCATCATTTGGAATGCCTCCATGTTGTTTGAGAATATCCATAACTCGGGCATCTATCTTTCCTTCCACTTCCTTCATCCCCGCTTCAACTATCTTTCTCTTTTTTTCGGCCATGGTGCAGAGTGTTGGAGTGGCAGAGTCACTGGGAGTTTGATGATGATATCAGCTGTGACAAGACCTTGTTGGGGGGGGGTTTTAGCAATCATCAAGGTCATATCTTTCGAACCTTCCCCCCTCAACATATTTTCTTTTCTTCTCTCTTCTTAGTTCTTCAACTGTCTTCCCCTTCACAGCTGCGTCCTCCTTTTCAGCTTCAGATCCTTTCAACGCCTTTAGGTATTCCTCTTCCCCCTTTTTGGCATCATCAAAGGAGAGAGGAACCCTTGGAAACAAGCTAGCAATCATGAAGTTTAAGCGGATGATAGCTGAATTATGCTTCAATCTGCCTGCGGAGTATATCTTGCGACGGAATTGAGCGGGTGGCGTTGGATTCGGTTGTTACCCTTCATCTCGGCCATGAGAGATCGAACTTCCGATCCATGTTCTCCTCTACGCGCAGGAGTTCGTTCTTATTATATTCACGCAGCAGCTGCATCTCTGTGGTGTGAGATTCATGCATTCGTTCGATGTTCTCTTGCATTCTTGTCTTCGCATCAGCATTCTCAGCCCGCCAGACTAGCAATTTATTGAACAATGTCCTGAAATATCGAGCTTGTTCTACGCGCATTGTCTGCTGTTGTTCCTCACAGATCGGCAGTAAGGTTTGCGTCTTTGTTATCCAGCCTCATGTCCAGTGAGGCCTGGTGCCTCTCCATCTTTTTTATCTCTGCAAATATGGCCTTGAAAACTTCCCAAACTTCAGCTGTCACTTCTGTCTCAGCTGGCGGCCAAGCAACGTCAAAACCAAAGTCTGCTGGGATGATGGTGTCTGTTGGAATAACAGGATAGGTTTATGGAAGTGTTTCTTGATCTTTAGCTGATTCTTCAGGAAGGTCAGGTACTTCCAGAGAGAAGGGAAATGATTCTACAAACGGATCATCACGCAAGCGGCGGGAATCGCTCAATGACAACTTGTGCTCGTGAAGTTCCCGGTGGAGTCGATCTGCCGTGGCTTGGGAGCTGCGTGATTGACTCTGTTTTATTTTGTGGTCTATTGTAAAGTTGACCCGACTTGCCGAGCCTCAACTGTCTTAACAACTTCGTCGGTCTCGGGTTTTTCCACATGAGTTGGCCGATCGGTCCTCGGCCATATCGAGCGTCATCGGACGATGATGAGATCTGCATGAGTGGCTCATCATCAAAATTAAAGGTTTGGAGAGTAGCCTTAAGGTCGGACTTACTCGTGCTTGGGAGAACATCCTCAGCTGAGTCTTTTGGATCGGCAATTGGGGATGACTCAGCTTCATCTTCACCTTAGATCCCACAAAGGTTACATTAGGGTTGTCTTGGGAATCGTGAAGAGCACTTATCTCCTTTTCAGATGGATCAATAATAGTAGGAGGGATGTTTTGTGCGTTTGTCTCTTTACCCCGGGAAGTCTCAACCTCCCGTTGGCCTTCATTACCTCCTGCGAGTCTTAATCGCACGAGGCCTGGACGATCCCTTGACGATGTCACTGTCTTGGGGTCTTCGAGGTGGCATCCACTAGAGTCTCAACTCCATGGATTGCACTTTCATTGCCCCAGTGTTAACTCCCATGGCAATTCCTTCATGCCTCGACCGCATCAAAGCCGGCGTCATTGGCATGAGAGAGCGATTGGCACTTCGGTGAGACAGTCTTCTTAATGCGAGCCTCGTCGATCGATTATAACTTATTGTGTATTCGATTCTTGTTCCTTCGCCACTTCACCTTCGAGATTCGTTGTGGAGTCACCGCAAAGATCCTCCGACCTTGCTGCGGTGGAGGAGTTTCCCCTCGGGTGGCACACACCGGTGAGTGACTTGGAATGGGGTCACTCGTCTCCAAACTCCCGATTGTTCCCTTTGAGTATTTTGTTGGGGCGGGTGGTAAGACACCTTCATTAGGGGTTGGCTCGACTAGGGTCCCCACAATCCCGGTTTCATCGCCATTTCCCTTATCACCTTCTTTCTTCGAGTGAGTTTGGGTAAGTGGTGGCGGCGACAACAATGATGGCAATATCTTTGCACCACTCCCATCGGATCAATCTCCAATTGTGATGTGGAAGATTCCCTGGTCATTCCAACAATCGTTGCTCATGTAGGGCCCTGGATTTCGCATGGCTTGCTGCATCTCCAATTCTTCACGTAGCGGCCGGAGGTCAGATCCTCATCACTCCCGGAGAGAGAATGTCGAGATGAGGATGTGTATGATCGTGGTTCGATAAAGGGACAAACATGGCCTTTTCACGAGCCACCATTTCCTCCGCCAGTCTCTCCTTCTCCTTGTCCTTGAAGATCGCAAGATATCTATGCGATTTTCTTCATCCGATGCTTGGACCACATTGGTCAATCCAAGAAAGTTCAACGATTCGTCTTCTTCTTCTTCAATGAATTTTGGTCTTTGGAATCTGTTTCCTGGATCGACTCGACTTCCATTTATTCCATTCTCGCAGACGATTTTGGATGTCCGGATATGGTGGGGATAGGATCATCACATCATCATCCTTGTCATTTTCTCCTGCTTTGTCCCTCGTGCTCGGGGATTGAGGGTAGCAAACTTTGGTGCTCCACATCCTCGGTGGCGTGCATTGCGGGAGGGGATACAACCCCGTCAACAGGAGAGTTTGCTTTCTCAAGTTTTTTTTACTGCTCACGATTCGCCGACAGTAGTGTCTTCAATGTGCCTCTTGACGGCCAAAGCAGACTTGGCTGTTTCATCAATGATTTACGGAGACTCTACTTCTTGGCTAGTCTCCAGTAGTTGTTTGCTGAGTGGCGGACTCAGCCGGTTTCTCAAGCTCGGAACGCTTGAAGATTATTCTTCTTTTAGTCCTTACCAGAGGGATTTACGGCTCGGATATGGTTTCTTCTGAGTCCTGGGCGGTGGGGGCAGTCTTTGTCGTCTTCTTCTGAGGAGCTGGCCATCTCGGCTTATCGGTTCTCCTTTTCTTGACAACCGGAGAAGGTATTTGAGGTTTCTTCTCCGCTGCGGCTGCAGGGGGGGAGACACGATGCGGGGCGGAGTTACTCGGTTGCGGGGGCGGGGGCATCTTTTGTTTTTTTCTTTCTTTTCAGGCAGGGGCAACAATCTTTCTTAGTTGCGCAGGGCGACCTTCTTTTGGGGAGAGGAGGAGGAGACATTTGTTTCTTCAGACAAGGTGATTCCCCCTCACTCGTGATCGCTCTCTTTGCATATGCTCTCTTCGTGCACTAGGAAAGGTTAGATCGAAACATCTTCTTGTTTACATGGAACGCCTTTCCATGTCGAAGAGGAACTCCTTTTACTTCCATCATCAGGCCAATCACCATGCCGCACCCCAGGGAACCTCCAAACGCACCATCCTCCTTGAAGGATTTATTCCCAATAATCGCAGAGTCTGTCCGTATACAAACTCAACCCAGTTCACCTTCTTTTCTTCAATGATCGCAACCATTACGATCGAACTTAGCTTTGGACGGTGGTCAAAGCTTCCAAATTTGATGTCTATGCATTTGGCAACAATGTCCAGCAATTTGTGGTAGTCCTCTTTCAACTTGACTTCTTGTTAGTGTGTAGACCATCTTCGCAAAGACACGGTCGGACTTGGCTACTTCCTTCCAAGCGGCCAGGTCAACATCGCCTTCATAAATCTCCGACACTCTTTCTACCAAGAAACAAGCGTTGTTCTCGCGGATCCTCGGCGAGTAATGGTGAAAGCTTTTCCGTGTACTGAGAGGACTTGATGCCCTCATCGTGAACCGGCGTTCACGTAGAACTACGCGACCTCTTCCACGTAGGTCATCGGAAACTCCATTGTCAAAAATGGTTTCAATTTGGACTTTTCCAACTTCTCGTGCTATCTTCTTCACAAGGGTGTCGTCAGACCCCTGTTTGATCATGCCGTCGAAATCCACAGTAGACCCAGTGTGGATTTGCTTTCCCAACTTGACGAAGTCATGAGTGGATGCCATTTCTCGATGTTTTACCAAACGAAACTTTGAGAATGAACTTGAGGATGTGTAGGGTTTTGAGAGAAAATTTCTTTCTTTGTCTTCCAGAGAGATGAACAGTTTTGGTAAAGTGAGAGAAAATCGGACGAAATGGTATAAGTATGAGTTATGAAAGGACTTGCGGGTGGTTTTTGAAATTTGATCAAGATCAACGGCTCGATTTTGCACGCCGGTTTACACTTAATTTTCGTATTTAATGCGGCAACATTTATATCCAATCATAAGCTTTGTGTGCGCTTTTGATTTGTACACATCATAATTATCGACGTCATTCGTAAAAACATTCCCGCTTAGTAAAACGACTACATGTTTTTGTCACTTTGCTCATAAATGACTCACTTATTCCTTAGATGATTTAACTCTTCTCTCTTTGCACATAAATACTCATTTTGTCACCTAACTCGATCTGGTGATTCTCGATCTGGTGATTCACTTAGCTGATTTAAGAGTTCAACTCTTTTTCATCTTTTCGTGTTTCATCTCTTTTCTTTGAGTCTTCCGAGTGTCAACTCACTCAATTAACCCCAATTCATGTTTGAGTTCTTCAAATCTTGATTCACATAATGGTTTTGTGAATATGTCACTAATTGCTTATCGGTTGAGATATATTCCAGGGTGATGTCCTTCTTTTCAACATGATCTCTTATGAAGTGATATCGACATCAATGTGCTTTTTCTTGAATGCAACACATGATTTTGAGTGATTGCAATTGCACTTGTGTTATCACACATAATTGGAATTTCCTTTTTCAACCTCATAGTCTCTCATTTCTTTTGTCTCATCCATAAGACTTTGGGCACAACAAATTTTGCCCATGACTATGTATTCTCGCTTCATTTGTGGAGGTAGCTATTGAATTTTGCTTCTTTTGAACCAGGAAATTAGCCTATTTCAAGCATTTGACATGTGCCTCGAGGTACTCTTCTGTCAACTCTACATCCAAAGATAGTCGAGTCCGAGTAACCAATTAGATTGAATCCACCTTCCTTTGGATACCATAAGCCAACTTCTTGGCTTCCTTCAAATATCTCAAGATTCTCTTGGTCATATCATATGGCTTTCTTTTGGAGCAGATTGAAATCTTGCACATACACCTACAAAGAAAGGTGATGTCCGCCTGGCTTCTTTGTGAGATAGAGCAATGATCCAATAAGTGCTATGTATCTTGTTTGATCTCTGAGGCTTGCCATCGCATCCATATCCATTTTGATCGATGTATTCATTGGTATTTTCACGAGAAGACTTCTCTTCCATACCAAATTTCTTCATTAAATCTCGGTGTATTTTGTCCGACTTATGAAGGTTCCATCCTTCACTATTTCACTTGAAGTCAAGGAAGAATGTCAGCTCTCCCATCATGCTCATTTCAAATTTGCTTTGCATAAATTTGAGAATTTATCACACAGCTCTTTGTTTGTGGATCCAAAAATGATGTCATCCACATATATTTGAACAAGCAGTATACTCTTCCCATTTTGAATTCTGAAGAGTGTTCTATCCACTTTGCCTTTTGTGTATCCGTTCTCAGTCAGGAATTGTGATAATGTATCATACCATGCTCTGGGTGCCTGTTTGAATCCATATAAAGCTTTCTTGAGTTTGTATACCTTATCTCCAAGAGTCTTCTGCTCAAATCCTGGAGGTTGTTCAACATATACTTCTTCTTCCAATAACCCATTAAGGAATGCACTCTTTACATCCATTTGATATACAATAAAGTTCTTGTGAGCTGCATAGGCAAGAAACATCCTTATGGCTTCCAATCTTGCCACATGAGCAAAAGTTTCATCAAAATCTATTCCTTCTTCTTGGCAATACCCTTTGGCTACCAATCTTGCTTTGTTTCTCACCACAGAACCTTCCTCATTCATCTTGTTTCTGAACACCCATTTAGTGCCAATAACATTTTGATGGGTAGGTCTTTGAACCAATTCCCACACTTTATTTCTTTCAAACTGATTCAGCTCTTCTTGCATGGCTTGAATCCAATGTGTGTCATCCAATGCTTGTGACACATCTTTTGGCTCTATTTGTGAGATGAAGCAAGTAAACATTGCTTCTTGTTGAGTTCTGGATCTAGTTTTCACACCTTCTCTTACATCTCCAATGATTAGTTCTGGTGGATGGTCTCTCAGCCATCTTACATCAGGTTGGAGTAAGTTAGCTGGATTCAGTCGTCTTGCAGCTGTGTTATTTTGATCAGCTCTCTCATCATCACTTAGCTGCAGATTTTCCAGTTGTCTTTGAGACTCAGCTATCTCATCTTCATCTGGACTTATAATTCCAGCTTCAGCTTCAACATAGGGATTCTTCTACATGGTTGGTTGATTCAGCTTATCAGCTGACCCTTCAATGTCTTCTCCATTTACGTTGGGTTCATCAAACACCACATGGATGGATTATTCTATAACCATTGTCCTCTTGTTGAGCACTCTGTAGGCTTTGCTTTCAGCTGAGTATCCTAAGAAGATACCTTCATCAGCTTTAGCATCAAAAGCCTTTAAATTATCTTTGCCATTGTTATGGATGAAGCATTTGCATCCAAATATTCTAAAATATGCAACATTTGGCTTTCTCCTTGTCCAAATCTCATAGGGAGTCTTTGTCATTGTGTCTGTTTATGATGCATCCATTTTGAGTATAGCATCTTTGTGTTTATTGCTTGACCCAAAATCTTTAGGTAGCCCCTGCTTCAGCCTAACATGGTCCTTGCTGCTTCTTTGAGAGTTCTATTCCTTCTTTTTGCAACTCCATTCTGCTGTGGAGTCCTTGCTGCAGATAATTCATGACCAATACCATTTTCAATACAATACTGAGTTATTATACCATTGACAAACTCAGTTCCTCTGTTAGATCTTATTTTGATAATGGTTTGACTCTTCTCATTTTGGATTCTCTTCATCAACTATGGTAGTTTCTGCAGAGTTTCTTTCTTCTTACACATGAATATTGTCCATGTATATCTTGAGTAGTCATCTACTACCACCAAGGTGTATTTCTTCCCACTTATGCTAGCTGGTTCAACTGGACCAAATAGATCCATATGTAGCAGGTGCAATATTCTTGTTGAAGATGGACATGTCTTTTCTTTGAATGATGATTTGATATGTTTTCCGATCTGGCATGCATCACATATACTCTCCTTCATGTATACTGAGTCTGGAAGTCCTTCCACAAGATTACTTCTTGCAAGTTTGTTAATAGTTTTGAAGTTCAGGTGACTTAGCTTGTGCACTGACCAACTTGATTTTTGCTGCTCTTTGCTAGCGAGACAAGTGCTTGGTGTTGCGATTGACCAATCTACCACATACATGTTCTTTTATCCGCATCCTTGCAACACTATTTTATTAGTTTCGGTGTCCTTGATTTGGCATACACCCATGTTGAATTCAACATTGTAGCCTTTGTCACAGAGTTGACTTATGCTTAGCAAGTTGAAATTGAGGCCTTCAACATATGCAACATCTGTAATTTCTAATCCACTTTTCTTGATGGATCCAATGCCTCTTATTTCTCCTGGAGCTTCATTTCCTCCAAATATGACTTTTGCACCTCTAACATCCTTGAATTTTGATAGATTTTTCTTGTTTCTGTCGTCATGTGTCCTGGGAAGCGCCACTATCCATGTACCAAGTTCCTTGGCACTTTCACCGCTCCTTGAACCTGCAATCAAGGAAATTAGGTTTTAGGTACCCATACTTGCCTTGGTCCTGATGGGTTAGTATTGTAAGATGAGACTCTAAGAGGTTGCCATCGATCAGTGCCATAATCATAATTAATTTTGGCAAATTGCTTGGGGGTTCTAGCTTCATACAACTGTCTCTTTTGTCTGTATGTCTGTGCATGTGTTTTAGCAATTGCCTTCTTTGGGTAGTTGTGATATCTCGAGTGTAGTGCCTAGGTGCATATGTGTGCGATGATAGCTCTTATGCCTTTGGAAAGGCCTTTGCTGAGTTCTAAGCCTTTGCCACTTAGGCTTATATTCCATAGGTCTTTGCTGATAGTTCACATTATTCCAATCAGCTTGGCTTGGATACTTTCTACCATTCCCATCATATGTGTTTCTTTTATAGATCTTCTGGGGCTTTTGGTAGCTCTGTTTCTTCTTTACAGAGTATCTCCTGTTCGGAGTTTTTGAGGAACTTTGGATTTCTTCTCGGATGTCCTCAAAGACACTCAACTCAATTTGTTTTCCTTTTCCTTTATAACCAAGGCCAGTTTGCTTGTGATTGTGCTTTGGAATAAATGTGTGTGCACCATTTGGAGTTTTGGATTTTAGAGATGCTTCATTACTTGAAGATCCTTTTTCCAAAATCACTTTTGGAGCTTGACATAGTACAGAGGAATTAAATTCTAAGCCTGTCTTATCTCCGCATTCTCTTTGACTCATAATAAGGTCATCCAAGGATTTAGATGCCTTAGTGAATGAGGCAATCACATTTTTGAGGTCATTCTCCCTCTTTTCTATAGCAGCTATCTCTGCTATTAACTTAACATTTTTAGCCTTTAGACTTTTATTCTCATTAGCTATTTGACTTAGAGTACTCAGCTCCTTAGTCAGCTGTGAGTTTTGGCTCTTGAGTAGGCTGTTTTCCTCATTTAGTAGTGTGTGTGAGGATTTAATATATTCAAAATCTTTCATCATTTTGCCTAATGAATCATAAAGATCAGTGGGTGATGAAGTGTGTGTGTCACAATCACTATCACTAGTATCTGAGTGTGATGAGTTAGAGTGTACCTCATGTTCTTGGTCAGGTTGGTTTTGTTCTTTAGCCATTAGACATACCAAGGCTTATTCTTCAGAGTCACTTGAGTAGTCAGCTTCACTACTCTCCGAGCCTGCTGTGTCTTTTGACTTGACTGTCTCAGTAGTTTCTGCAGCCAGCATTGCCTTTCTCTTTTCCTGTCTTCTTTCTCTGAAGACTTTTCTTTCCTCTTCATTCCTGTATTTGTTGACTACAGGATATGGGCATTCAATGGCATAGTGACCGGGTTACTGCGCAGTTCCAAAGATAGATTTTCAACTTTTTGATCAGATTCTTTCCATCCTTAGATTGTCGGCTCTTTGATATTCAACTTTTTGATGCTCGCTCTCTTGGGTGGTCTTTCTTCCTTGACTTGGAGGAGCCGAGTGTCTTCGGAGGATTCACCTTTGCTTCTTTTGTAATTCTTATTGAAGAACTTGTTAAACCTTTTAACCATCAGTGCGATCTCCTCTTGGTCAATGACTTCTTTGACCTCAGCTCTTTTGCCATCATTAACAATTAGAGCAGCTGTTTTGGGCACAGCTGTTTCCTCTAGGTCACTTCTTCTCAGCTCAAATTCGTAGGCTTTGAGATCTGAGAATAGCTCATGGTTGGATGTCTTTAATAGGTCCATGGAATGTCTCATGGCCATGACTTTCCTATCCCACTCGGTTGGGAGACTTCTTAGAATCTTCATAGACATTTCCTTTTGTGTATATTATTTTCCAAGTGCAGATAGCTCATTGGTAATTTATGTGAACCGAGCATCCAGTTGAACCAAGGTTTCTCCTGCAAACATCTTAAAGTTTTCAAATTTTTGTACAGCAACAAATAGTTTATTTTCCTTGATTTGCTTTGAGCCTTCACAAATCAAGGTTAGCTTGTCCCAGATTTCTTTTGCCATTTTGCATGATTTGACTTTGTTGAACATGGCTTTGTCCAAAGTTTTGTACAGAATGTCCTTGGCCACATTGTCCAAGTTATATCTTTTCGTGTCATCATTTGTCCATTCAGCTTTTGGTTTTTCAACCATCGCTGGTCTGGGAGCATCATCCTCTTCTCCTTCAGCTGCAGCTCTCCTTGCAGCTGTGTTTACTTTTAAGATTTGGAGTGGCCCATCTTCTATTACTATCCACATTTCATCGTATAATGCTGATAGATGAGCCTGTATACGAATTTTCCAATCATGAAATTCTTCAATTGTGAACATAGGGATGCGTGTCAAATTTGCTTCCATGATAATAACTTTGCTGAATAAAAGAGTTTTGAAGGATCAAGTGCTAAAGCAAGCTTTGAAAAATTTGGAGATCTAGTTCAGTGACCAGTGCGGAAGGCTCAATGAACCAACCGCTCTGATACCACTTGTAGGTCCCAAGGGGTGTGAGTGTAAGGTTTAGAAGGGGGTTGAATAAACCTTACCAACTTTTCAATTTTGTCCTTTTAAAACGTTGAGTTAATACTTCACGGTGAGTCCTTGATAGACGGCTAAGTTAGTTAATCGCCAGAGTTAGTCACTTTCAGGACTCGACCGAGTTGTTGATAGAATAACTCATTTGTTTTGACTAAAGACTTAACTCATTGTGATATGTTTTTATTGGAAGACTTAACACCCTTGAATCTGGTTAAGTTTGTTTTAATACTTGGTTTTAGCACTTTGTTGATTATCAATTGGATAGCAAATTTATCGTGAGATATTAAAGTAATATGCGAGAAATTAAAGTCTTTGAAATGTAAATGACACAATAAGTTTTTATAGAGGTTCGAATATGGGGTAATTCTTCTACTCCCCCTTCTCCAACTCCGGAGGAATCCACTAAGTATTGATCAATATACAAAGTGGTTAATGATCCGTATACAAGTCTTGATCACACACGGTGACTTGATCCTTTGGGACTCGGTTTGGAGATGCCTTGGTCACGGTGGCTTCTCGTGCGACTCGGCTTCTTCACAGGCGGTTGCCTTTGCTACTACAACCCACTTGCTCAAGCTTCTTGGATTTGATCACGAAGCCCTTCAAAAACTTGAGACCGGTTCGACCTTGAACCTTCCTACAATCCTCCGTGGAATGTAGACCCCTTGATTCTTCAAATGTTTCCTCTTCAACTGATTGAAGTTGTCTTTCCTTCACAGGTGAGTGTTGGATTGATTTCCTTCGTAATGTAGGCTTGAGGATTGGACTTGAATAACTTGAGAATATTTTGCTTGGTTACAGCTCAAATGTTAGCTTGAATGTTCGTAGTTCAGGTATGCAAGGTAACCTTTTCTCAAATTGATTCCTCAGCCTTTTATAGTGTTCTTTTGAAAATCTGCCCGTTGAAGAGATAGACTTATTTTCAAAAGACACTTGTGGCCGTTGGCTTGTCTTGCATGCAGTCCTTGGAATTGATATTTCCTCGTATGAATGATTCTTGACTTTTCGAGTTCGACACAGTGCGATCTTCTCATTGGTTTATTCCTTTTTGCACGCTTCGGGATCGAGCACTTTAAGAAAGGCGATATGGAGGTATTACTTGTTTAAGTAATTTTCTTGACTTTACGTAGGCAACGGATCTCTTTCGATTATCTCGACTTGACCGCATTTCCTTGACTTCCCAGGTGACTTCAAGTCGCCTTCCAATCATGGATGACTTCTTCCGTCACTTCAACTGAGACTTGGCTATCTTGAGTTGACTTTATCGATACTTCACTCACCAGTATCTCACCGCACCTTGATCGAGTTCTGTCTTCTCTTCTTTGCCACACTCAGCTGCCTCGCAGCGGAGTCTTCCTTCTAGTCTCCAGTTGTCTTCTTGCATGTTCAGGCATAGTTGACTTGACTCAGCTCGACCAGCCCTATCTATTACAATGCAATTTACAACAAAAATGGGGTGCCAACTTTCTATTCTAAGTTGTACATGGCATTCATCAAAATCTAAAATAATTTCCCAACAGGAACACCCCAACACAAAATCACCACGAATTACCCAGAGAACCAAGGTAAGAAGCCACAGTACAACCTCGCCATAAATACCTCCAAATAAGCCCTCAAAGTGTATCACACAGAAAACCTTAGAAATTCCCCAAAACCCAAACAAACCCTAATCTCACATAGAAAAAAGGATTGTACACCGAGATATGGTGGACATAAACACTAATCACACAGATCTGTATCCCAACCCAAGAATCACTCAAAGATCCAACGAGGATCTGGAAAATTCTAGAGAAAGAGACAAGAGCACAGAGCAAAGAGGATTCGAGAAATGAGAGAGAAAAAAAACTCAGAGTTATGAATTAGGGTTTCGGGTACCAGGGGTTTTATAGGGCGAGTGAATGGCTCATATCATTCCATAGAAATTGATGGCTGAGATCAAACAAAAAAGGATCCGTGGACAAGGGACATTTCAAGTTTATGAGGATTGGCGCAGTTTGAGGCTAATGAAGATGGGAGCTAAGGTATTAAGACTGCAGATGTTTGTGGGAAGATGCTTGCGGATGGTGAATGAGGTGTTTGGTTTAAGAAATTCGTTGCTCTTGTAGATGCACAAATTATAGGAAATGTCCAGGGTGGTTATACTAACCCACTGGTTATGAAGTGTTTGGAGGATGTTAACGATATTCACAACTTGAATTGGTGCGAGTACATTTTCAAGACTTTAATATCTAGCCGAGAGAGATGGGCTAGTACGAACAAGAAGCATTTCAACGAACTGTTGCTTTTTTGATTGTAAGTATGTTTTAATTTCTTTTATGTCATTTTTTTAGATTAACATTTTTTTTTGCACTCAAGGGTTTCTACATGGATAGAGTTGTCATGTCAATTCGAGAGATCTCGAGGGTTGTGTCGTGTGTTCGCTCATTGACAACAAAAAATATTAAGAATATGAGTGTTGTTGTGGTAAAATTGGGGGTTTTGGCCAAGGTTTTGTAGACTGCGCCATTGATGAGGCTAGACCATCTGGATCGTGGAAGGATTAGCCGGCCCATGTTTCATTTATTGGTGATGGTGTGCAAGTTTTTCTCTTTTTAACATTACGTTATTGATACCTCTGTTAAAAACACATCAAATGTAATGTACCTTTTAATAGGGTTGTCTATATTTTTGACGATGCATGTTTTGTACAGTATTGATGTAATTATAGTGTTTTAAGGGTATATTGTTAGTTATAGTTTTGTATTGTTTCATTTATATGAGATTTTTGTTTGTTTTGTTGTTGTAAAATATGCATGTTTATCATAGAAATGATGTAAAGATAGTGTGTGAATTATATAATATTAGGTATAGTTGTATGTTTGTTCCATTTTTTGAAGCATGGGTCAACATGGTGTGTTAGTACATAAGCTATATACACCACGTAACAGTTATTTATATATCATAATTCAACTAAATATGCACTATAAAGTTTTTTTGTGTGCATTATATTTTGTTAGTGTATATCCAGTTGATTTTTGGGCTATGTATTTTTTTCGTGGATTAATTATCTTGGATTGATATTGTGTAGGGGTACGTTGGTAATGTTTTATCTAAGTTGGCGTTGCTAGCTGTTGGTGTAATGGACATTATTCTTATGCTGAATAATGCGCCTCGAGAGCTGTCTTCTATTCCTAACTTTGGGAAGATTGAAGTTGTGGCGAGGAAGTTGATATGTTTTTCCGGTGAAAAAGCTAGTGAAGAAAGCGGTGGTGGCCAAGGGTTTGGTAGCTAGACTCGGCAGAATGATGCATTTTGGAATAATCCAAAAAATATTGTGGATTTAGAGAAGGTTGTCAAGCGATTTGCCGGCGGGAGGAGTTTAAGAAGACGTGCGATGATATACCCAACTTTAGTATTGGATTGACACAGAAAACAAATATTGCCTATTGGGACTCTGTTTTGGAAACATCGCGGAAATACATAGAAGAGAATTTGGTTGAGGAACAGCCGCAAGCTGGGGGCGTGAGTGTATTATTTTTTTAAATTTCTAGGCTTTTTTTCTGATTATGTGTTTTACTTATGGGTTGTCATGTTTTATGTGCAGGAGGATTTGTCGAAAGATATTACTGAAGATACTGGGATAGTTCGGGGTGGTGATGGTGTGGATGTAGGACAAGATGTTGATGTCGAAGGTCAGGCTGGGATCTGTGGGGAGGGTGGCAATGTTGCAACTGGAATTGATCAACCCATTTGTTGGACCTCTAGCGCTACTCGGATTGACGACTGTCCACACAAACCAACACGAGTCTTTTCTAGCACGCTTTGTCCTCAGTCACGCACACCCTGGAAAACTTCTGAGAGGGTCACCCATCCCATGTCTATTCCAGGCAAAGCACGCTTAACCTTAGAGTTTCTATGTAATGGGCACCAGAAAAGAAGATGCATCTGTTGGTATAGGTAGTCCATATCAAATCCTTGAAGCTCTCCTTTAACTGTGCAATCCAGCGCTAACGAGTTCGAATCGCGGGCTGCGCCTCGCGCCTATTTTAAAGCCCATTGCAGGCAGGATGCTGGACCAAATCCCAACAATCCCCCTCCCAGCACCTGCCAGCATCTCAGCTCTAGTGCTTGGCAACCTTTGCTGCTCGCCAAACTTCCTTAGTTCTAGCGCCAACTTCTTCAGTTCAAGCGTCGCGTCACGCAAGTCTCTCAGTTCCGGCCACCCCGCAACCTACACCTTGATTCGCCCTGCCTTCACCTCGATTCGGCCACTGGCAATTTACCCTTCTGGGCCTGGTCCACCAAAGAACCTACACCTTGATTCGATGTTTTACCTCGATTTCGGACACGACAACTTACCCTTGATTCTGGTCCACCCAACAACCTACACCTTGATTCTAGTCCATTTTACCTCGATCCTGGCCACACTGGCAACCTACCCTTGATTCTGGTCCGTTTACCTCATTGCGCCAAAGATCTCTACATTCCACCGCTCCTGGCAACCTCATCGTAGCGTGCTTTAAGGGAATTCGAACTCGTGACTGCTCCGACACATGTTGTTGGACCCTAGCGCTACTCGGATTGACGATCGTCCCCCACAAACCAACACGAGTCTTTTCTAAAGACGCTTTATCCTCACTCACGCGCACCCTGGAGTACTTCCCAGGGGGTCACCCATCCCATGTCTACTCTAGGCCAAGCACGCTTAACCTCAGAGTTTCTATGTAATGGGCAATAGAAAAGAAGATGCATCCGTTGGTATAGGTAGTCCATATCAAATCCTTTAAGCTCTCCTTTAACTGTGCAATCCAATGCTCACGAGTTCAAATCACGGGCCGTACCTCGCGCCTATTTTAAAGTCCATTGCAGGCAGGATGCTGGACCAAATCCCAACACCATTGCAGAAGTCTACACGCGCACGAGTAAGAGGAAGCTGCATAAATTTTTGATGTTGACATTTCGTGCTAGACAAGCCGATTTTGCACAGAAGTTGAACATGATTCACAATGTGGTTGCCAAGTGGGTTTTTGAGAATATATGGTCTGAGAGGTTGTCTGCTTTTAGATATGTATTTTCTTTTCACTTTCTATACATTTTTTACTGTTAGTTTGTTTTTATTGTTTTGTTAAATGTATGGAGGAGCGAGATTATTTTTGGGATGGTTGACATGATGCTTATGAGAGAAGAGTTGGAGACAATGAGGCCAGAGAGTATATAAGCGTCATTGTTATTGATGTCTGATCCAAATTGCTAAATGAAAAAGAGGAAGTGAAGGATGTAAACTCCCCTTCCAGGTTTTTTGCGACGACCTTAACGATGGTATATGTCATTAGTGTTGTATTTTAATTATGTTTTTTGACATGTAGCCATTTGATTTTACATGTGTGTATTTAATAAAGAATAATGGTGAACGATTGTGTTTTTGATGCACATATAGTAATAGAACATTACATCTTTATATATTTTTTTAGATGATGTACAATTAGTTATATAATCATGCACTGTTAGTTATGAAATGGTGCACATTTCAGTTATTAAATGGTGCACATTTTACGTATAAACTAACGCACATTACTTATATTCTGGTACATAATTAACTACTAAATGTTTGCACAATTAGCTGAACAGAGTGAAGATGTAGTTATATGATGGTGCACATTTTAGTTATAAATCCATGTAGAGTTTTAGTTTATAAACTGATGCACAATAAGGTATAAAATGTTTTACAGCTAGTTATACAATGATGTACATTTAGTTATAAGATGGTGTATTTTTTGAAGTTTCGATGATGGGAAAATTGAACCATATGATGATTCATAGCTTTTCTGTTCGCAATTGTACTCTGTTACTGCCCCTACCGATGGTCTGAGTGAGGAAAGGGTTCTGGCTCTGTTATCGAAAACTTTTAACACAGAATTTATGGACCCAATCACGGCTTGTTTGCAGGCCGTTGAAATGGTATGATGGTTAATAATTTTAGCATTTTTGGTTGTTTTCTTTTTTTGTTTTAAGTGACGTATTATTTGTTATTGTTCTTTTTCCAGTTTTTCTTCCCTATTTACAAGAGCGAACATATTTTTGTGATATGCATTAACATAAAGAAAAAGTATTGTCATATTCTAGACAACTCTTCTATCGGTGGTACCAGTTGTGACAAGTACGAGAAAATGTCGGAGACTCTGGTAACTATTGTGCCATTTGTTTTGTAAACATGTGTGAATTTCATCATTAATTTTGTTAGTTAGGTTTGATATAGTCTGGTGGTCAGTTAGTTATGTGATAATATACTTTTAGCGTGGTTTTGGTGCATATGCACAAATATTTTGGTGCACTTTTAGTTGTAAAACTACCACATAGATATGTTTAGATTTTTGGAACAACCGATGATGTTTTCTGGTTGTTTTTTGTGTTTTTGTTAATAGAATTTTGTGAATGTGTTTTGGCATGTGTTTTAGTTGGAGGTATTTTCTCAATATTTGCTTGCGCGCAGGTGTTAACAGGCATCGCGTGTTTTTGAAAAATGCTCCCCAGCTAGAATTGCTATGTCGTGGAGGGATTCGGAAAATAAAGTTGACTGTGGAGTCGATTCGATGCGACACATGGAGACCTACATGGAGAGAGCGTTGAAGAAATGGAATTGTGGATTTGACAATGCCGATGTTGCTCTATTCACACGCTTGAGGACGTTGTATTGTCATGCAATTATACTCGATGATTTGAACCGAGAGAGGTAATGGGTTTTAGATTCGGTCAAGAAATTCTTAAATGAGAATAAGTAAGCATAGATAGTGTTTGGAATTTGATGGGATGTTTTTTTGTACTTGAAAACTAATTTTTTTTACCGGTATGCTCTTTTGTCGTTTTTAGTGTAGTTTGTTTGGGAACGATGATGTAATTTTAACATTGTTAATGGAACTGTTTTAATGTTAGTATGCAGTTCAACTTTTTTCATAATATATTTGTGTTTTTTGTTCACTTACAGTTTTGAGTTTCTTTGTTAATTGGAAATGTGTGCATTTTTTTGTCAGATTCTAACAGAATGGTGTTTTTTGTTCAATATACTTATGCATGGTCAACGATATTTTTGTGCACAAATAATAAATTTAGGAAATTTATCTGTTTAATACTAATGCACATTTAATAATATTTGGGTGCATATTTATTATTATATTGATGCAAATTACGCTGTTTTCACAATGGTAGGTCCATAGTTAGTGATATTTATATTGCACAGTTACTAGCTTTTTGGCTCATAGTTAGTAGTGTATTGATGCATATATGCTTTCCACAATGCATTTTTTTAATGCAAGTGCTAATGACCGTTGTTGTGCATATTTAGTAATAATTTGGTGCATAATTAATACTGTTCTGATGCATTTTTTATCTCCACAGTTCATTTTTTAATGAACAGTTTAATGGCCATGTAGTGCATATGTAGAATATAATGTTGATTCGTTTGATCTATTAATATGTAATTATATATAACAATTCACGATTAAAACTTTAGATTGTAACGTACTGAGTTTTTGAAAAGTATCAAATTGAATCTAATTAAAAAGGGGTACTAATTCTGTTGGTTGATTGGGACAAGTCCCGCTATTGTGCAATGCAAAATTACCACATGTACTGTATTTTGTTTTAGTTTGGTGCTTGCACGGATTGCCTTTTCTTTCGAATCAGATCCGCTTTTTATTTGGCTCCACGCCTCTTGTTACGTGCTTGTTGTGGTGGCAATACCGAGACGTCCATTTGAGAAGTAGAGCCGCAATAAGTTTCAATCAGTGTATGTTTGCTACCAATTGCGTGCTCTTCTTGGTCTTGAGCTAATTTATCCTTGTGTTCAGATAATAAGCGTGCTAAGTCGGTCAATTTTTCCACTCTCCCGTTTGCAAGTCTTATGCAGCTGTGGAAAGTTGGCGAGAATTCATTTAGAGTTGCGTTTGCTTCTTCTCCACCTTCGTATTCGTATAGTTGAGCGCTTGTTGTTGATGGATATATGGATTCCAGTTTCATCCACCTTGTAGGTACGTACTTGTTGGGAATTTCCTTGAGGTTCTTGAATACGACGAGGATGTGCTGACACAAAATCCCGTGCATTTCAAACATCTTGTAGCTACACATTGTCTTTGTTTCTTCTTTGTAGTACAATACATTGAAAATTGCATCATTTTGTTCTTTTGACAAATGTACTAAGCACTTATAACATGATGTATCAATCTCCAGGCTTATTTTTTTAAAAATAGCATGCGTGTACAATGTTGTTGCATGTTTTTCAATGTCCAACAGAGCCTGGCATCCGGGGATGAGAGTGTCATTGTCGTTGTTTACTTTGTGTACTGCGTGCCATTGCAAATCCATTGCGCTATCAAAGTGCATGAAGAACTCTAGTAAATTGACTTGTGGGTTTGTAAACTCGCCGAACCAACTGTTCGTGCTTTCAGATTGTGACGTAGTTCGCAGCAAACCCCCATAGAAACATCTCTAAAATAAGTGGAGATCCAAATCTTTCTGGTTTCATATAGTGATGAAAACTAGGGATGGTTTTCTAGATTGGACTCTGTCATCCCTGATTCTCCATAATTTTTCAAATTCAGCAGGGTCAATTTGGTCATTCCAAACAACGAAATAAATATGACGTAAGAATTGCTCATTCTTGAACAATGTATGGTCGACTTTGGTGCTCACTTTTTCCATAATGTGCCAGATACATAAACGGTGACTTGTGGTCATGAAAACTTTTATGAATGCATTTTTCATTGCCGGATCCTGACCGGTGACAATGTAGTACAACTCTCTGCACATTGTTTCCAATAAATTTCTAAATAACTATACATATGATTCCTCATCCTCCTTGAATAATAATCCACATGCAAATGTAAAACATCAACGATGGTTGTCAATGCCAATGAACGTGTAAAAACATTTTGTACCTTAGAACAAGTACATTTGAAATGCATTATTGTTTAGTAAAAGTACACCATATTATATATATATATATAAATATATACACACCAGTTTTGATTATATATGCACCATTTTTTCTAACTTACCTTTTTGTGTTGTAAGTACCATCAAATAAAATCACGTCTCCAAACATTGTATAATTGTGCACAAAAATAGGGTCTGCCCAGAACAACCTCGTCAGTTGATCGTTTTTGTCCACGTCATAACTAAAGGCTACACATCTTTTTTTTTCAAGAATTTATCAATTACCAATTGTGCGTGTGCCCCACGTATGTATGCCTTCAAGTCTCTTTTAAAATTCTTAAAATCGATCTATAATGCACATGCATGCAAATATCCTCCAACAATCTGCCTAAATAAGTGGAGTGTCTTCGCAGTGCCTATGTTGGCCTTTGAATATTTTATTATAAATTGTTGGTGACCAAAATTTAAATTCCAATTTACTTTAAGAAAATGCTGGTAAGATTCCAATGTGAAAAAATGCATGTGGCGTTCTTCGAAATGCTTTATTGTGTATGCACTATTCCCCATGTATTCTAGTACGCAATTTCCCTTGTAGCCAATACGGTTTGAAACTCTCTTGCGTCTTCTTATATGTTTACTGCTTCCCTCTCCATTTGCTACAGTTGTTGTATGTTTGTAGCCCTCTTGGTTACATACAATGTACTGCAACTGGATCTCTTGGTTTTTAAATTTTCTAGAGGTGCTTCTTCGTATGTCAAATTTTATCTTTTGTCGTAGTCCTCATAAAATTCCACACCGTCCTCCAATATAGGAAATTGCATGCCTACTCGTGGTATTTTATCATGTTCTATTTCAGGTATCCAGTACTTACTAGAGCCATGGGATATTATGATGTTTTCTCGTACTTTAGTGTGTTGGCTATTTCCATCAAGTAAATATGCACAAAATATTTTATCATTGTGACAGTAGGTAGATGTAATTTTCTTTGCACCAATTTTGTAATAATTATATACCATATATGTACAAATAAGCATCAAATCACAAATATTTTTTTGTCATGGCTGTCTAATTGGCACATGTTCGCAATTACCAACTAAATATGAACTGTTTTATTCCTGTTTATGCACCACGATATCAATATCTTTATGCCTAATATTTACTGATCAATATTTTTAATAGTTTTGTAATGTGCACAAGTTATAGATCAAGATATGTATGTATCATTTGATTAATAATTATGCATCAATTATACACTAGGTATGCATCACATTTTCAATGTATGAACCAAAATAACAAAGGTCATTTTCAGCATAAGAATGAACTGTGCACTAGGCATTTGGATGAACATAAACACTAAATATGCATCATTTTTGTAAAGTTATACATTACGTACACACTATATATGCATCAAAATAAACTAATTCAACATGTTTTTATGTGCATTATGTATACACTATATATGCATCAAAACAAAAACTAATTGTGCATCATTTTTTCCAGTGGTCAAAAATTATGTTGTTACTTTTTCAATTTACCAAGGTTCAAAGTTAAACTAAATGTTCATCGTTTTTTAAAATTAGACATAAAAAGACATTAATTATATGCGATTTGTTTTTTATTCAAATGAGTAAATGTGTAAACAGGGGGAAACATGGTTGTTTTTCGACAATTTGCAGATAATTATGATATATCACAATATTGTTATTTTGTATCGTAATCATGCACGCATTTTCAGTTTTTACGCAATTCGATGTTTTCATCTGTATTTTCGATGGGTACGCCACTTTAATGTTGATGAGTATATTGATCTTCCATGTTGTATCTTGTAATTTTTTGCTCGTCTTGTTTTGAGTTTTGTTTTTGCTTTAGTTCCATGTTAAGAGAGAGAGAGAGAGAGAGAGAGAGAGAGAGAGAGAGAGAGAGAGAGAGAGAGAGAGAGAGAGAGAGAGAGAGAGAGAGAGAGAGGGAGGGAGAGAGGGAAGTTGATTTTTGGTGTGATTGTGTTTTTTGTTATGGAAACGTGATCTTCATCACATCCATTAATGTAGGGTGCTATTATGGGAAGGTGGTTACCGCATTTTTGTTAGGAAATTTATTTGTTAGATTTTGATGATACCATGTAAAACTTAAACTCGGAAGTTGGCACCCCATTTTCCTTGTAATTATGTATTGTAATAGATAGGACTGGAAGAACTGAGAGAAGTCAGCGTTGACAAAGATTACAAGTCATCAACTGCAGACTATAATGAAGACTATGCTGCGTGTCAGCTAAGTATGGCCTAGAAGGAAGTCAAGGACTCGACTGAAGGAGAGTCAGTTGAGGAACAACTGTGAGAAGTGTCAGTCAAGTCAACTCAAGAAGATAAATCTATCAGTTGAAGTGATAGTTGAGTCAATTCCATGATTGGAGCAGACTCAAGTCACCTGGGGTAAATGCAGCAGTCAAGTGAAGACAACTGACTTAGATCCGTTGGAATAAAGTTAAGAATATTACTCAAAATAGTAATATGTCAAGCTGCCAGGTCTTAAAGTGTTTGGCCCAGAATTATGCAAAAGGAATGAGGCAATGGAAAACACTGTACCTTGTGTCAGAACTTGCAAGCTTGAAATGCCATTTAATATGAGGAAAGGTCAACATCACAAAGGCTGCAGACCAAGACAAGACAAGCCAACGAACACAAAGTGACATTTGAAACTAGCCTATCTCTTCAACAGGCAAATTGTAGGTCCCAAGGGGTATGAGTGTAAGGTTTAGAAGGGGGGGGGTTGAATAAACCTTACCAACTTTTCACTTTTGGTCCTTTTTTTTAAAAAATCGAGTGGACACTATCTGTTGTGTCTCTTGGTGATGACCAATTTAGTTAGTCACTCAAGCCAATTTAGATCGATTTGTTGATAGAATAACTCATTGTTAAGATCGAATTAGCTCAACTGTGGTTTGTTTTCATTGGAAGACTTAACACCCTTAAGTTTAGTTTAGTTATGATTTAATCTTGGGTTTTAGTACTTAGAGATTATCAGTTGGATAGCAAATATGTCGTGAGAATTAAACAAATAAGATGCAAGAATTAAAGTCTTTGAAATGTAAATGACACGATAAGTTTTTATAGAGGTTCAAGATGGGGTAATTCTTCTACTCCTCTCTTCTCCAACTCCCGGAGGAATCCACTAAGTATTGATCAAGTATATAGAGTGGTAATACCCGGATACAAGTCTTGATCACACAGTGACTTGATCCTTGGGACTCATCACGGAGATGCCTTGGTCACTCGGTGGCTTCTCGTCCGGCTCGGCCTTCTTCACAGGGTTTTGCCTTGCTACTACAGACTCACTTGCTCAAGCTCTTGGGATTTGATCACGAAGCCCTCAAAAACTCGAGACCGGTTCGACCTTGAACCTTCCTACAATCCTTCGTGGAATGTAGACCCTTTTCTTCTAAAGTTCCTCTTCAACCGATTGAAGCTATCTTTCCTTCACACGGTGAGTGTTGGATTGATTTTCTTCGTAGTGTAGGCTTGAGGATTAAACTTGAATGATTTTGAGAATATTTTGATTACTGATTCGAGATATCGGCTTGAATGTTTTTGGTTAGTGTAATCAATAAAATCTTTTCATTCTCGCTTCTTAAATCCTCGAGTCATCCTCGGCCTTTTATAGTGATCTTTCAAAAATTTGCCCGTTGAAGAGATAGGCTTATTTTTGAAAGTCACTTGTGGTTGTTGGCTTGTCTTGTTGCGATCCTTGGAATTGCCACTTCCTCGTATGAATTATTCTTGACTTTTGAGTAATCGACACGGTGTAGTACTTCCCATTGGTTTATTTCCCTTGCACGCTTCGTGTGCGAGCACTCGAGAAAGGTAGCATGGAGATATTACTTGTTTAAGTAATTCTCTTGATTTTGTGCAACGGATCTCTTTCGATTATCTCGACTTGATTGCATTTCCTTGTTTTCCCAGGTAACTTAGAGTCGACTTCCAATCATTAAATGACTCTTTGTCACTTCAACTAGAGACTTGACTATCTTGAGTTGACTTGACCGATGCTTTACTCACTGTGCATCTGTTTGCACCTTGATCGAGTTCCGTCTTCTCTTCTTTTGCCAAACTCGGTTTGTCTCGCAATGTGAGTCTTCCTACTAGTCTCAGGTTTGTCTTCTTGCATGTTTGGGCATAGCCGACTTAACTCAAACTTGACCAACCCTATTTATTACAATGCAGTTTACAACATAAAATGGGGTGCCAACTTCTAATTCTAAGTTTTACATGGCATTCATCAAAATCTAAACAATAATTTTCCCAACAATTTCCCCCTTTTTGATGATGCCAAAACTTAAGACATTCAAAATGTAAATAGCAAAGATACATACAGATAGTGCATTCAGAGAATGTATGCGTAGAATCAATCCTTTTATTGATCATAACATTCTTGTTCTTTTACACAATGTTTACAAAGGTGTATCAAAGCAAACATTTATGTCTACGCAAAAAAAAAGAGAATTTCTGATTTATTACATAAGACTTACATAGTATGTATTTACTTAGTAAAATACATGAAGGGGTGGACAAAGAACACTTCATCTCCTTCGCGCTTCCTTCTTTTCATCTTCTTGATTCGTCATCTTCTACGGTCTTCTTCTCTTTTTCTCATCTTTCGCCGCCTTCTTCTTCATTTCATATACCTTCCGGCAGACTTCATCTCTTCTTAATCTCTCTTGTCTTTCCTCCCATAGCCGAGTTTGTCTTTTATTTTCTTCTTCGATTCTTCTCACATACTCAACATTGTTTTTAGCCACTTGCAGATTGGCTACTTGGTCAAGACAGCAGCCAAGTAGATCCTTCCTTTCTTGCCTGGATCTATGTACTCAATGTTTTTGGGCGAGGCCTAGGTCCGAAACCTCTTCCTCCACCACGCTTCTTCCTCTACCTCTTCCTCTCGGGCGTGTATTGTCTTGGGGTCTTTCTTTCCGGTGAGTGATCGGCGGAGTGACCAAGCAGAGTGATCTTAGGTGAGTCCGCCTGTCGCCTTCTTCACATAACGTGAGACCCTTTTTCCAAGTACAAGTCCCGGCTTGAGCCATAGACATGTTTGCGAAGTATCCTTCATATGCGAGCGTTTTAAATTCATCAATCGATCTTGGCTCGGTCCGGCATCCGAGATGGCATAAGTGTCTCTCTCTTTGGAATGCCTCCATGTTGTTTCAACATGTCCATAACTCGGGCATTCAACCTTCCTTCCACTTCCTCCATCCCTGCTTCAATCGTTTTTCTCTTTTCGGCCATAGATGCAGCAGAGTGTTGGAGTGGCAGAGTCACTTGGGAGTTTCTTCGCGATAATATCAGTTGTGACAAGACCTTGTTGGGGGGGTTTGTGCAATCATTAAGGTCACATCTCTCGATTCTTCCCCCTCAACAGACTTTCCTTTCTTTTCCCTTGTAACTTCCTCAGCTGTCTTTCCCTTCACAGCTGCTCCCTCCTTTTCAGCTTCAGATCTCTTTAGCGCTTTAAGGTATTCCTCTTCCCCCTTTTTGGCATCATCAAAGGAGAGAGGAACTCCTCGAAACATACTAGCAAGCAGAAGTCGAGTCTGGCGATAGCCGAGGGTTCGCCGAGTCTGCTGTGGTGTATCCGCACGAAACTCGAACGAGTAGCGTTGGATTCACCTTTAAGCAACTTCATCTCGGCCATAAGAAGGTGAATTTTCTATCCATGTTTTCTTCCATACGCAGGAGCTCATTCTTATTTTGCTCACGCAGACTTTATCTCAAGCGATGTGAGATTCATGCATGTGCTCAATGTGTTCTCTCAATTTCGTCTTTGCATCGGCGTTCTCGGCTCTCCATACCAAAGAACTTGTTCAACAATGTTTTGAAATATCTAGCTTGTTCTACGCGCATTGTTTGTTGTTGCCACCACTCCCGGATTTCGACTATTATGCCTCTCAAGTCGCCAGATAAGGTTGGCATCTCTTATCGATCTCATGTCCATCGAGGCACTGGTGCCTCTCCATCCGTTCAATTTCGCAAATAATGCTTTGAACACCTCCCGAACTTCAAATTGTTTCCCTCATTTGCGGTGATGGCCAACGTCAAAATCATAGTCATTTGGAATGATGGTATCGATGGAATGATAGGATGCAGTCCGTGGAAGCCGCGAGATCGTTTCGACTCTTCGGGGGAGGTCGGACGTCCGTCAGAGAGAAGGGAAATGTTTCTACAAAGGAATCATCACGGCAACGGGATTTTTTTCAATGATGAGTGGTGCGCGTGAAGCCCTGTGGAGCCGAACTGTTGTGACTTGGGAGCTCGCGATGGACTCTGTTGCGGTAGGGTTTGTTGTGAAGTTGACCCGACTTTGCCGAGCCTCGTTGTCTCCAAAAGCTCGCTCGGTCTCATTGGTTTCTTCAATTGAGTTGGATCTGGTCCTCGGCCTTATCGGAAGCGTCATCGGACGATGATGAGACTTCCATGGATGGCTCATCATCAAAGTTGAAAGTTTGACGAGTAGTCTTGAGGTCGAATTGCTCGTGGTTGGAACATCCTCGGTGAGTCTTTTGGATCGATCCACAGGGGATGACTCGGCTTCATCGCCTTCTTCCGATCCCGCAAAAGGTTACATCGGGATTATCCTGGGAGTCGTGAGGTGCGCTAATCTTCTTTCGGATGGATCAATGATAGCAGCGGGAGGGATGTTCTCTACTTGACTTCTTTACCCGGGAAGTCTCAACCTCCGTTGGCCTTCATTACCTCCCTGCAGTCTCAATCGCATGCCGAGGGCTGGACCTCCCTTTCGACAAAGTGTCGGTGTCTTAGGGTATTTTGTGGTGGCATCCATTGGAGTCTCAACCCCATGGATTGCACTTTCATCGCCAGTGTTAACTCCTCGGTACATTCCTTCCTCGTGCCTCGACGCATCGGCGAGCGTCATTAGCCTTCGCCAGAGCGGTTGGCACCTCACCGAGACAGTCTCAAGCGTCCTCGAGCTTCGTTGATGGCAACTTGTGTGTATTTTGTGTTTGTACTTTCTCCACTTCGCCTCCTAGATTCGTTGTGGAGTCATCTGCGCAAGCATCCTCCGACCTTGCCGCTGCGGTGGAGGATTTCCCCTCAGGTGGCGCACCTGGTGAGTGACTTGAATGGGTTCACTCGACTCCAAACTCCCGGTTGTTTTCTACCGAGTGTTCCCGTTGGGGCGGTGGTAAGACACCTTCATTAGGGGTTGCTCGACAGGATCCCCACTAACCCGTTTCACCGTCGTTCCTTAATTCCTTCTTCCGAGTGAGTGGGAAGTGGTGGCAAAGAACAATCGTGGCAATATCTCGCACCACTCCCATTGGGTCCAACTCCATCTCGTGTTTTGGAGGACTCTCCTGGTCCCTCCATCATTCTTTTCTCATGAAGAATTCTCGGATTCGCATTGCTTCTTTGCATTTGCAACTCTTAAGGCGGAAGGTCGGTCCATCCTCATCACTATCCGATAAGACGTCAAGAGAGATGATGTGTGTTACGTGGTGCGGTGATAGCGGCGAGGCCGGCCTTCTCACGTGCCTCGGCCTTCCTCTCGCTTGTCTCTCCTTCTCCTTGTCCTTGAAGATCCGCAAGATATCCGTGCGATTTTCTTCATCCAATGCTTGAACCACGGTGGTCACCCAAGAAAGTTCATCAGTTCATCTTCTTCTTCGATAAACTAAGGCCGTTGGAATTGCTGGATCGACTCAATTTCCACTTCCTCCACTGTGACGATTTTGGATGTCCGGATAAAGTGGGATAGGATCATCACATCATCATCTCTTTCAGCCTTCTTCTTGTTGTCCCTCATTCTCGGGGATAGAAGGTAGCAAGCTTTGGTGCTCTATTGCACCGCTCATTGCGGGAGGGGATACGATTCTGTTAACAGCGAGTTAGATTTCTACTACTTCTTGTGTCTCAAATTGCTCGAACTACTGGTCTTGATTTGCCTCTTGATCGCCTTGGCCAGACTTGGTGTTCATCAATAATATCCGGAGACTCTACTTCTCCAGCAGTCTCCAGATATCTGTTTTTGGTGAGTGGTCGACTCGGCCCGATTTTTCAAGTTCAGATTGCTTGATGATTCTTCTTCGTCTCTTAGTTCGCACTGAAGGATTGCGGTTCGGGAGAGAGTGTCTTCGAGTCGGGCGGCGGGGCGTGCCTTGGTGTTTTCTTCTCGAGGAGAAGGCCGTCTTGGCTTATCGTTCTCCTCTTTTTGATGACCGGAGAAGGTATTTGAGGTTCCTTCTCGCCGCGGCTTTGCTAGAGGCGGGAGACACGGCTCCGGGGTAGCGGCGACTATTGCGGCGGGAGCGATTTGTTTTTCTTAGGGCAGTAGTGATTCTTTAGCAAACTGCAGGGCGACTTTCTTCTTTGGTGGAGAGGAAACAATCAGTATCTTGGTCGGTGATTCCCCTCACTTGTATCGCTCTCTTGGCGTGGGCTCTCTTGTGCTTATTTGAGAGGTTTGATCTCGAACATCTCTTGTTTACATGGAACGCCTTTCCATGTTGAAGAGGGACTCCTTTCACCTCCATCACCGGCCAATCACGGGCCATATCCCGGGGATCCTCCAAATGCACCATTCTCCTTGAAGGATTTGTTCCTACATTCCAGCGAAATTTGTAGACAAACTCAGCCCAGGTTTACATGCTTTTCTTCAATGATTGCAGCTATTACAATCGGTTTTGCTTTAGAGGTTGGTCAAAGCCGCCAAATTTGATGTCTATGCATTTGGCAACTATGTCCAACAGTTTGTGGTAATCCTCCTTCGGAGCCCCTTTTTGGTCTGTGTGTAGACTATCTTTTCAAAGATAGTCGGTCTTGGCTACTTCCTTCCAGCGGCTAAGTCCACACGCACTTCATTGATTTCGGTGCTCCTTCCGCGGTAGTGAATGAGCGATGTTCGCCGCAGATCTTGGCAGAGATGATGAACTCCTTCCCATGAACAGAGGATTTGATCCCTTCATCGTGAATCTCGGCATTCACGTAGAACTGCGACCTCTTCCACATAGGTCATCGAGAACTCCATCGTCGAGAAATGGTTTCGGCCAGGACGTTTTGAGCTTTTTAGCGATTTTCTTTATGAGGCGTCATCGGACCTCTGTTTGACCATTCCCTCGAAATCCACAAAGAGACCCCAGTGTGGATTTGCTTCCTAGCTTGACGAAATCATAAGTTGATGCCATTTTTGATTTCACGAAAAGAAACTTAGAAGTTGATTTGAATATTGATAGGGTTTTGAGAGAGTTTTGCCTTTGCTTCCGAGATAGAAATGAAACGTTTTGGTAATATGTGAGAGAAAACAGACGAAAATGGTTTAAGTATGATTTACGAAAAGGGCGCGGGTGGTTTTTGAAATGTGATCGAAATCAACGGCTTAGATTTTGCACGCCGATTAGCATTTAATGTCTCGAATTTAATGCGACAAAGCATTTATATCCAATCATAATTTTGGTATGCGACTTTTTGCTCGTACACATCATCATTATCTTCGACGTCATTCTTAAAAACATTCCCGCTTAGTAAAACGATTGCGTTTTTGTCACTTTGCTCATAAATGACTCAAACTTATCCCTTAGCCGATTTAACTCTTCTCGTCACGCTTCTCTCATCGACTCAATTTGTCGGCTAATTGAGATAGTTTGTCTTCCGACATGGTGATTCATTTAGCCGATTTTGACAATTGATCCTTTTTCTCTTTTTGTGTTTCATTTCTTTTCTTTGAGTCTTCCGAGTGTCATTTCACTCAATTAACCCTAACTCATGCTTGAGTTCTTCAAATCTTGACTCACATAATGGTTTTGTGAATATGTCACCTTTGTTTATCGTTGAAATATATTCCAGGATGATGTTCTTCTTTTCAACATGATCTCTTATGAAGTGATATCGACATCGATATGCTTTGTTCTTGAGTGCAACACATGATTCGAGTGATTGCAATTGCACTTGTGTTATCACACATGATTGGAATTTCCTTTTCTTCAACTTCATAGTCTCTCATTTCTTTGCCTCATCCATAGGATTTGGGCACAAATGTTTGCCCGCAGCCTATGTATTCTCGCTTGTTTGTAGAGGTGGCTATTGCATTTTGCTTTTTGCTAAACCAGGAAATTAGCCTATTTCAAGCATTTGACATGTGCCTGAAGTGCTCTTCTGTCAACTCGCATCCAAAGATAGTGAGTCCGAATAGCCAATTAGCTTGAATCCACCTTCCTTTGGATACCATAAGCCAACTTCTTCGCTTCCTTTCAAATATCTCAAAATTCTCTTAGTCGAGTCATATGGCTCTCTTTTGGAGCGATTGAAATCTCGCACATACACCTACAAAAAGGTGATGTCCGGCCCGCTTGCCGTGAGATAAAGCAATGATCCAATAAGTGCTCAGATCTTGTTTGATCTACAAGCCAGATCTGCATCCATGTCCATTTTGACCGATGTATTCATTGGTATTTTCACGTAAGACTTCTCCTCCATACCAAATTTCTTCATTAAATCTACGGTGTATTTTGTTTGACTTGTGAAGGTTCCATCCTTCAGTTGTTTTACTTGGAGTCCAAGGAAGAATGTCAGCTCTCCCATCATGCTCATTTCAAATTTGCTTTGCATGAGGTTTGAAAATTTTTCACATAGTTCTTTGTTTGTGGATCCAAAAATGATGTCATCCACATATATTTGAACAAGCAGTATGCTCTTCTTGTCTTGAATTTTGAAAAGTGTTCTATCTACTTTTCCTTTTGTGAATCCATTCTCAGTTAGGAATTGTGACAAAGTATCATACCATGCTCTGGGTGCCTGTTTCAATCCATACAGAGCTTTCTTGAGTTTGTATACCTTATCTCCAAGAGTCTTCTGCTCAAATCCTGGAGGTTGTTCAACATACACTTCTTCTTCCAATAAACCATTTAGGAATGCACTTTTTACATCCATCGATATACAATAAAATTCTTGTGAGTGCATAGGCAAGAAACATCCTTATAGCTTCCAATCTTGCTACAGAGCAAATGTTTCATCAAAATCTATTCCTTCTTCTTGGCAATATCCTTTGGCTACTAGTCTTGCTTTGTTTCTTACCACAGAACCCTCCTCGTTCATCTTGTTTCTGAACACCCATTTAGTACCAATAACATTTTGATGGGTGGGTCTTTGAACTAACTCCCATACTTTATTTCTTTCAAACCGATTGACTCTCTTCTTGCATAGCTTGAATCCAATGTGTGTCATCCAATGCTTGTAACACATCTTTAGGCTCTATTTGTGAGATAAAACATGTGAACATAGCTTCTTGTTGAGTTCTGGATCTTGTTTTGACACCTTCTCTTATATCTCCAATGACAAGTTCTGGTGGATGGTCTTTGGCCATCTTACATCAAAGTTGAAGTAAGTTAGTGGATTCGATCGTCTAGCAGATTGTGTTGCTTTGATCAGCTCTCTCGCAATCACTTAGCCGCAAATTTTCCAATATTTTATGAGACTCAACTATCTCATCTTCATCTCGAGTTTATAATTCGGCTTGACCCCAAAGATAGGGACTTTTCTCGTATGGTTGGATGATTCACTTATCACCGGTGATTCTTCAATGTCTTCTCCATTTACATTTGGCTCATCGAATACCACATGAATGGATTCCTCCGGAACCATAGTCCTTTTGTTGAGTACTCAGAGGCTTTGCTTTGGTGAGTATCCCAAAAAGATACATTCATCGCCTTTAGCATCGAAAGCCTTTAGATTGTCTTTGCCATTGTTATGGATGAAGCATTTACATCCAAATATTCTAAAATATGCAACATTTGGTTTTCTCCTGTCCAAATCTCATAGGAGTCTTTGTCATTTTGTCCTTTTATCATACATCCGTTTTGAGTGTAGCAAGTGTGTTGATTGCTTTAGCCCAAAATCTCTTTGGTAACCCCGCTTGACTAACATGGTCCTTGCCGCTTCTTTCGGTGTTCTATTCCTTCTTTCGCAACTCCATTCTCTTTGTGGAGTCCTTGTCTGCAGATAATTCATGACCAATGCCATTTTCAATACAATATTGAGTTATTATACCATTGATTTAACTCAATTCCTCTGTCTCGATCTTATTTTGATAATGGTTTGGCTCTTCTCATTTTGAATCCTCTTCATCAATTTGTGGTAGTTTCGTAGAGTTTTTCTTCTTACACGTGAATATTGTCCATGTATATCTTGAGTAGTCATCTACTACCACCAAGGTATATTTCTTCCCACTTATCTTTGGCTGGTTCAATGGACCAAATAGATCCATATGTAGGGTGCAATATCCTTGTTGAAGATGGGCATGTCTTTTCTTTGAATGATGATTTGATCTGTTTTCCTTCTCGCATGCGTCACATATACTCTCCTTCTTGTATACTAAGTCTGGAAGACCTTCCACAAGATTACTTCGCAAGCTTGTTAAGTGTTTTGAAATTCAGTGACTCAGCTTTTTGTGCCACAACCAACTTGATTCATTTGTGCAGGTTTTGCTAATAGACAGTCTTTGGGTGTTGCGGTTGACCAATTTACTACATACATGTTCTTTTGTCCGCATCCTTGCAACACAACTTCATTTGATTCAATATCCTTGATTTGGCATATACCCATGTTAAATCCAACATTATAACCCTTGTCACAGAGTTGGTGATGCTTAGCAAGTTGAAGTTGAGTCCTTCAACATATGCAACATCCGTGATTTCTAATTCGTTCTTTTGATGGATCCAATGCCTCTTATTTCTCCCGAGCTTCATTTCCTCCAAATATGACTTTTGCTCCTTAACTTCCTTCAATTTTGACAGATTTTTCTTGTTTCTGTCATATGTCCGGAATGACCACTATCCATGTACCAGGTTCCTTGGCACTCACTGTTCCTTGAACCCGCAATCAAGGAAATTAAGTTTTAGATACCCATACTTGTCTGGGTCCTGAGGGGTTAGTATTGTAAGATGATCCAACCAGCCTATAGCCAAATGATTTGGCTCTAAGGGGTTGCCATCTATCAGTGCCATAATCATAATTAATTTTGGCAAATTGCTTGGGGATTCTAGGTTCATACAGTTGTCTCTTTTGTCGTATGCCTGTATATGTGTTTTTAGCAATTGCCTTCTTTGGGTAATTGTGGTGTCTCGAGTGTAGTGCCTAGGTGCATATGTGTTTGATGAAGGCTCTTATACTTTTGGAATGACCTTTGCTGAGTTCTAGGCCTTTGCCATTTGGGCTTATATTCCATAAGTCTATGATGATAGTTCACATCGTTCCAATCAGCTTGGCTTGGATATTTTCTACCATTCCCATCATATGTGTTTCTTTTATAGAACTTTTGGGGTTTTTGGTAGCTCTGTTTCTTCTTTACAGAGTAATTCTGTTTGGAGTTTCTTTGAGGAACTTGGTGAATTTCTTCTCACTGTCCTCTCAACGCACCCAATCGGGTCGTTTTCCTTTTCCTTTATAACCAAGGACAGTTTGCTTGTAATTGTGCTTTGGAGTGAATGTGTGTGCACCATTTGGAGTTTTGGATTTTGAGACACTTCATTCCTTGAAGATCCTTTTTCCAAAATTACTATTGGAGTTTAACATAGCACGGAGGAATTAAATCCTAAGCCCTGTCTTGTCTCCACATTCTCTTTGACTCATAATAAGATCATCCAATGATTTAGATGCCTTAGTGAATGAGGCAATCACATTTTTGAGGTCATTCTCCTCTTTTCTATGGCAGCTATTTCTCGCTTATTAGCTTGGCATTTTCAAATTTTTAAACTTTTATTTTCATCACCTATTTGACTTAGAGTACGGCTCCTTAGTCATTTTGTGAGTTTAACTCTTGAGTAGTGTTTTCCTCATTTAGTAGTGTGTGTGAGGATTTAATGTGTTCAAAATCTTTCATCATTTTGCCTAATGAATCATAAAGATCAGTGGGTGATGAAGTGTGTGTGTCACGATCACTATCACTAGAATCGAGTTTGATGAGTTAGAGTGTACCTCATCTTCTTGGTCGAGTTGATCTTGTTCCTTGGCCATCAAAAGATCAGGGCTTCTTCTTGAGTCACTTGAGTGGTAAAACTTCATCGCTCTCAATCATTTGTCTTCTTGACTTGGTTGTCTCAAAGTAGATCTCAGCCTAACATTGCCTTTTTCTTTTCTTGTCTTCTTTCTCTCAAGACCTTTCTTTCTTCTTCATTCTCGTATTTGTTGACTACAGGATATGGACAATCAATGGCATAGTGACTGGTTGCCTACGGTTCAAAGATAGATATTCACCTTTTGATCGCCTCTTTCCATTCTTAGATTGTCACCCTTTGATATTCAGCTTTTAGATGATCTGTTCTCTTGGTTGGCCTATCTTCCCTTGACTTGGAGGAGCCGAGTGTCTTCGGAAGATTCGCCCTTGCTCTCTTGTAGTTCTTATTGAAGAACTTGTTGAACCTTTTAACCATCAGGGCTATTTCTTTTCGGATCAATGACTTCTTTGACCTCGGCTCTCTTTCCATCCTTAACAATTAGAGCGAGTTGTTTTGGGTACAATTTGTCTCTTCCGATCTTTTCTTCTCGGCTCAAATTCGTAGGCTTTGAGATCCGATAATAGTTCATGGTTGGAGGTCTTCGATAGGTCCATGGAATGTCTCGGTGCCATGACCTTCATTTCCCATTCAGTGGGAGACTTTTTAGGATCTTCATACACATTTCCTTCGTGTATATTCCTTTCCAAGTGCGAGATAGCTCGTTGGTGATTTCGTGAACCGAGCATCCGGTTGATCCAGGTTTTCTCCTGCGATCATTTTGAAATTCTCAAATTTTTGTCTGACCACCGATAATTTATTTTCCTTGATTTGTCCGAGCCTTCACAAATCAATGTTAGCTTGTCCCGCATTTCTTTAGCCGTTTTGCATGATTGGACTTTATTGAACATGGCTTTGTCCAAGGTTTTGTAAAGGATGTCCTTGGCTACATTGTCCAGGTTGTATCTTTTTTCTGTCATCATTTGTCCATTCAGTTCTTGGTTTTTCAACCATTTTGGTCTAGGGCAACATGCTCTTCACCTTCAATTTGTAGCTCTTCTTGATTGTGTTCACTTTTAAGATTTGCGGTGGCCCATCATCTATCACTATCCACATCTCATCATGTAATCTTTGATAGATGAGCTCGCATACGAATTTTCCAATCATCAAATTCTTCAATTGTGAACATAGGGATGCGTGTCAAATTTGCTTCCATGATAATAACTTTTAATGATAAAAGGAGTTTTGAAAACTTAAGTACTAAAAAGGACTTTGAAAAGTTTGGAGATCTAGTTCAAGAACTTGGTCAGGAAGGCTCAATGAACCAACCGCTCCGATACCACTTGTAGGTCCCAAGGGGTGTGAGTGTAAGGTTTAGAAGGGGTTGAATAAACCTTACCAACTTTTCACTTTTGGTCCTTTGTTTTTAAAAATCATAGTGGACACTATACACCATTTGTGTCCTTGGTGGACAACCAATTTAGTTAGTCAAGAGAGTTAGTCACTCAAGCGACTGATCGATTGTTGATAGAATAACTCAATTTGTTAAGACCGAATTAGCTCAGTTGTGGTCTGCATTTTATTGGAAGACTTAACACCCTTAAGTTTAGTTTAGTTATGATTTAATCGGGTTTTAGTACTTAGAGATTATCGTTGGATAGCAAATATGTCGTGAGAATTAAACAAATAAGATGCAGGAATTAAAGTGTTGAAATGTAAATGACACGATAAGTTTTTATAGAGGTTCGAATATGGGGTAATTCTTCTACTCCTCTCTTCTCCAACTCCTGGAGGAATCCACTAAGTATTGATTAGTATCTGTGAGTGGTAATGAGTCCGGATACAAGTCTTGATCACACGGTGACTTGATCCTTTGGGACTCGATCCGAGATGCCTTGGTCACTCACCGGTGGCTTCTCGTCCGACTCGAACTTCTTCAGGGTTGCGCTTTTACTCTACTCACTCACTTGCTCAAGCTCTTAGGATTTGATCACGAAGCCCTCCAAAAACTCGAGACCGGGTTCGACCTTAAACCTTCCTACAATCCTTCGTGGAATGTAGACCCATTTTCTTCTAAAGTTTCCTCTTCAACTGATTGAAGCTATCTTTCCTTCACAGGTGAGTGTTGGATTGATTTTCTTCGTAGTGTAGGCTTGAGGATTAAACTTGAATGATTTTGAGAATATTTTGATTACAGTTCAGATATCAGCTTGAATGTTTTTTGTTCAGGTAATCAATAAAATATTTTCATTCTACTTCTTAAATCCTCAGAGTCATCCCTCAGCCTTTTATAGTGATCTTTCAAAAATTTGCCCGTTGAAGAGATAGGCTTATTTTTGAAAGTCACTTGTGGTCGTTGGCTTGTCTTGTTGCAGTCCTTGGAATTGCCACTTCCTCGTATGAATTATTCTTCAGCTTTTCAGAGCACTGACATGGTGTAGTACTTCCCATTGGTTTATTTCCCTTGCACGCTTCTATGTCTGAGCACTCCGAGAAAGGTAGCATGGAGATATTACTTGTTTAAGTAATTTCTCTTGATTTACGGCAACGGATCTCTTTCATTATCTCGACTTGACCGCATTTCCTTGCTTTCCCAGGTAACTTAGAGTCGACTTCCAATCATTAAATGACTCTTCTGTCACTTCAACTAGATACTTGACCATCTTGAGTTGACTTGACTGATGCTTTACTCAGCTGCATCTCAGCTGCACCTTCAGTCGAGTTCCCGTCTTCTCTTCTTTTGCCAAACTCAGCTGTCTCGTAGCGGAGTCTTCCTACTAGTCTCCAGTTGTCTTCTTGCATGTTTGGGCATAGCTGACTTAACTCGGCTTGACCACCCCTATTTATTACAATGCGATTTACAACAAAAAATGGGGTGCCAACTTCCTATTCTAAGTTTTACATGACATTCATCAAAATCTAAACAATAAATTTCCCAACACAAATTTCGAATGTGCACTATAAAAAGCTGAGGAATCTATTGAGAAAAGGTTACGAATGACACAAACGTTTTAAGCAATATTCAAGCAATTAACCTGCAAGTTCTCAAAGCTTATCAAGACATTCCTCAAGCCTAAAACTCGAAGAAACTCGATCCAACACAAGCTGTGAATGAGAGATAACTTCAATCAGTTGAAGAGAAAACTTTTGAAGAAACAAAAGGGGGCTATTTTCCAAGTTGAAGGATTGTAAAAAGGTTGAAGGTCAAACCAAGTATCAAGTTTGTTGGAGGGCTTCGTGATCAAATCCAAGAACTTGAGAAGTGAGTTGTAGTAGCCAGGCAGCTGCCTCGTGAAGAAGCTGAGTCGCAAGAGAAGCCAGTTGTGTGATCAAGACTATCTCCAGACTGATAACCACTTTGTAAACTGATCTGTTACTTAGTGGATTCCTCCAGGAGTTGGAGAAGAGAATTTTAGAAGAACTACCCCATCTTCGAACCTCTATAAAAATACTTGAGTCAATCTACTTTCAACATTTACTTTCCTGCATATCTATTTTATATCTACTGATAAGTTTATATTTTCTATCCAACTGATAAATAAATAAATGCTAAAAATCAAGTGTTTAAAACAAGCTTAAAACAAATCAGAGGGTGTTAAGTCTTCCGCTGTTAAAAACCAAATCAGCCAAGTTAAGTATTTGGCTTAAGCAGCCAAGTTATACTATCAATAGCTCCATCGAGTTTGTTGAGTGGGTAACTTAGTTGAATAGCCAACTTATTTGTCCCCCAAGGACACAACTGATTTGAGTCAACTCTGTGAATTATTTAAAGGACTAAATCAAAATTTTGGTAAGTTTTATTCAACCTCCCCTTCTAAACCTTACTCCACACCCCTTAGGACCTACAATTTTGTTAGTTAATTTTTTGCCCTTTTCGTATTTTAATTAATTGATAATATATGTAATTTTAATAGGCATCCGGACCATTGATCAATGCGAGTGGATTGATAGGATCAATCCACACTATCTTACAAGAAGAGGTTGCGTTATGAGATTCGGTCCCCTATATATATATATATTATATGTATGCTTTAAATAAATTTGATCTGTTGAGCTTAAAAGGGTTTTCTAAAAACTCAAGCTTGGCCCAATTGTTAACTACGTCAAGCCAAGCCACACCCATTGTAGATCCGGCCATAAGCACATTGGGTAGCTTGACCTATTTCCACCTCTATTTATGTGAATATGTAAAGATGGCAATGGAGCGGGGAATCCCTGTTTCCCGTGGGGATCCGTCCAGAATGGGGTGGGGAATCCCGAAATATACGGCCACGGGGGATTTTTTCGCCCTGTTGGCGGGGAGGGGGACAATATTCCCGTCCTTCCCAGGGGAACCAAGATATTAAGTATACAATGTACTATTAAATATATATATATATATATATATATATATATATAATATAATAAATATATCTATATTAAATATAATAAAATGAAAAAATCTTTTTTTTTTATTTTATTTAATTTTGTATAATGAGAGTTTTATTAGGTTTTTTATACAATACATATTTTTAAATATTTAATATGATTAATATTTTTAAAACTATTAGTTTTTTTGGCAAAAATATGAAATAAAACAGGGGGGGCTGGAGGGACGAAGCTACGCGTAGTTGGAGGAGGGCCTTGGCCCCCTCCAACATTTTCTTTTTTCTTTTTATATGTAATTTTGGCATTTGTTTTGGTGCAAAAAAATTATATCAAGATTTTTATTTTTTAAATTTGTGGGCCTATACCCTTACACACTTCAAGTTCTCATTTAAATACACCATAATGTATCTACTAACTTGTTTTCCTGTTGATATTCATGATATGCAACAAAAACATTCTAAATTTTAATGTCTTGGAATTGTAATTATGTATTTTGAGATGTTTGATGATAAATATTTACATTGTATTGATACAAAATTATAATATATTCTAAATTTTACTACATGTAAGTAGACGTTTTCAAGAGATGAAAAGTAGTCATATTTTTCAAAAACATATTTTTTAGCCATTTTGACAAAAAAAAAAGGATAACCATACATTCATTGTATTCTTTGGCGAGTTACTTAGCAAATTTGAAAAAATTGATGCGATGCCTTCTTGGGATTGAAAAAAATTTCTCGGGATCGAGGAATGTTTTAATAAAGTAGCAGAATGATAAACTCAAAATGACTAAAAAAATATTTTTTAAAGTCACGACTAAAAATTATTTTTGTTATGGACAAATAGCCAGAAATTCAATGGACATTATTGGCCCCACGACTATCAAATCCTGGTTCCGCCCCTGGGGGAGGGGATGCACACGGGTGAAGAATCTAGAAAGTTTCTATATCAAATAAAAGCGTAAAAGGCTAGAACCCAACTTTATCATAGAATGCATCATGCAAACACAACTTACAAAACTACCACAACTGAACACCCCCCTTCAAGTTGGAATGTGGGTAGATTGAAACATTCCCAACTTGAGTAAATAGGAATGGAATGTATACCCTCCCAAAGCTTTGGTGAAAAGATCAGTTGTCTGATGAAGAGTGGAAACATGTTGAGGATCGATAAGCCCAAATTTGTATTGATTTCTGACGATGTGGCAATCTGTATCCAAGTGTTTAGTCCTTTCATGGAAGACCGGATTTGCAGTGATATGCATGACAACCTTATTATCACATCTCAAGGCTATAGGCAAACTGACTGGGATACGCAAATCACGACTAAGATTGTGTAATTGCAATTCACATATTGTGGCAGACATAGATCTGAACTCGGCAACTGAAGATTTGGAGACGGTCTTCTATTTCTCTGTTTTCCAGGAGACAAGTGATGCTCTAAAGGAAGTACAATAGCCTGTTATGGATTTCCGAGTGAGCAAACAAGTGGCCTAATATGCGTCACAATATCCTTCAAGGTTAGGTAGCTCCCACACAGGATAAAACAAACCTAAAGTAGTATCCTTCAAGTATTTAAGCAAGTGAACAACCACATCCCAATGTGCTTGTGTAGGTGCATGTACAAAATTGACTCAATTATTGTACTCCATAAGAGATATCAAGCTTTGACAAATTCAAATATAAAAGTCGACCAACCAACCTCCTATATTTCTCTGTCTCTGGAAAGGACAACTATCTTGAGTTGTGATGTTGTAGCCCTACGACAATGGGGTTGATACAGGCTTACAACCCAACAATCATATGTCCTGAGTAGGTCCACTAAATACTTCCTCTGGAACATATGTGTACCCTTGCTGTTTCTCAGCAATTACAAACCAAGGAAATACTTAGCGTTCCCAAAGTCTAGTATACAAGCCATCCAGATATATCTTGAGATCCTGTATGAGTTTATCTGAGCTTCCAGAGAATAATACATCATCCACATATATAATACTTCTTCACAAACATGCAGTTGTCGTGAGTTGATTGCATAAAACCAAAACTCGGCAACTTATCAAAAAATTCTAGATTCCATTGCCTAGAAGCCTATTTAAATCCATATTGATTTCTCTTCAATAAACGTACCTCTCTCTTTTTAGCCTTGAAATATCGTTCTGGAAGTAACATATACACATGTTCATCCAAATATCCATGGAGGAAAGCATTGTTGATATCAATATGATGTAGTGCCCAGCACCTATCAGTAGCTAGGGCTATTAGCATCCTAACTGACACCAGTTTTGCAACTGGAGAAAACCTTTCCATAAAGTTAACTCCTTTAACTTGTAAGTACCCTTTGCTACCAATCGTGCCTTAAATCTGTCAGTGCTGCCATCGGGTTGTCTTTTAATTTTATATACCCATTTAGAGCAGTGGCTCTCTTCCCAGGTGGCAAAGTAGTAAGCTCTCATGTTTCATTTCGTTCGAGGGCTATGATTTCTTTATTCATGACCTCCACACAAGCTCTTTCCTTGGCAGCCTCCATATAATTATTGGGCTCACACAACTGGTAAGGTTTGCTAGGAAAGAAATATAAGATAAATATAGTTTGGGATTGGAAACATAGGGAAAACATTCCAAAGTATAGGCTGTAGGGTTCTTCAAGGATGTTTGTGGCACAAAAAAGGACTCAAGATGCACTGAGTTACATAATCATCTGGCCAAATAGGCTTTCTTTTAATTTTGTGACCTCTCCCAACTTCTTCAGTGACTGTGATTTCTGTAGAGGGAGTCTCCATATAATCCTCTCTATCTTCAACAAACTCTGTACAAGGAATAGGCAAAGGAATCTCAACAATAGGTGGTGAGTATGCATGAAAGAGAAACTAAGAGTCATAAAAAATCACATCTCTTGAAACAAATATCTCTTTGTTGTAAAGATTATAGAGCCTATAACCCCTAACACCAGTTACATAACCAAGGAACACACATGATGATGCTCTTGGCTCAAATTTACCCTTGTGTGGGACTATTCTAGAGGCATAACATAGACAACCAAACACCTTGAATCTTTTATATTTTGGAGATTCCTTATACAATTTTCCATAAGGAGATTGCCAACTCAAAAGAGCATTTGGAAATGAATTGATGATGTGAACTGCAACTAAAAGAGTATAAGGCTAGAACTCCTTAGGAACTCTTGATTGAAACAATAAGGACTGTCAACTTCCAAAATATGTCTATTTTTCATTTCAACCACTTCATTTTACTATAGAGTGTAGGAACAAGATCTCTAATGCAATATTTCTTTATCTGAAAAGAGGTATTGTGTCTCACTTCCCAAGAACTCAACTCCATTATCAGTCCTCACCTTCTGAACATTACTTCTATACTGATTCTAAACAACCTAACAAATTGTTTGACATGAACATGTGATTCTAATTTGTGCTTCATTAAATAGATCCAGGTGGCTCTAGTTATCATCCACTAAAGTTACCATGTAAGAACTATTAGTAACTGAAGGTTCATGATAAGGACCCCATATATCTACATGTATTAACTCAAAAGCTTCTTTTGTTTGTATTGAACTCAAAGGGAATGATAACTTGCATTGCTTTACCTCATGAGATGTAGAATAAATACTCAAATCATTTTTATTACAAAAAGACTTCAAGGAAGCAATATGCTCTAAACAAGATATAGAACTATGGCCTAGCCTCCCGTCCAAATAGCGAAATCACTTGTGATGCCACCAAACTGCGCAGTTCCACTAAATTCTGAGTGCTCAAACATATAGTCCTCTTAATGTTCTTCCAACAACCTTCACATCTCCCCCCTTAGGGTCCTGCAACCAACACTTATTCTGAGAGAAAATACATTCAAGTTTATTCCCTTCAAGTAACTGACTTACTGACAACAAATTGTATTTAAAAGTTGGTATAACCAACACATCCTTGAGAGTAATGTCATTAGATAGACTCACATTTCCAGCATGTGTCATAGACACATGTGTTCCATCTGGTAGATGAACTGTGACAAGGTGAGGCAATGGAGTTGGCTTACCAACCATATCAGAAATGAGCATATCGTCTACTTTCCCCGATGTAAACAATCCATTTGTTCTTATCAAGTGTACTCAACAATGACAGTGCAAAATGTGCATTATGTATTTTACCTAAATAGTCAGCTAAATTTGTAGAAGTGTGCATATCTCCTGAGTGTGCAACATTTTGGCTTGAAATGTACTTTGCAATTTCCTTTTTGATCATGCTTGCAAAGTTAGGAAGCTCAGTCTTCTTCAAATATTCTTTTCCTTTAGTTCCAGCTGAGTTTGTTTCAACTCCATCCACCATATTAACGAATTGTCCAGCTCTTTGTTCCTTCAGTTCGTTGTACCAATCTGGATATTCATTTAGTTTAAATCATTCCTTAATCTCATATCCATTGTAGCTACAATGTTCACATAGCAATTTTGTCTTTTCTTCTTTAGTTCTTCTAGGCTGACCTTTACCTCTACCATAGGAGTTAGATCCTCCTACATTTCTGTTTGATCCACTGCCCCATCCAGATCCTAATCCACTAGCTACTTTGTTAAAATTGCCTCATGCCAGCATGGTTGTTGTATCCAATGCATCTAATACCTCATTATGCACCACATTCTGTTTTCTACCTTTAGAATCATGAAATAAACCTTATTCACAGTAGGTAAGGGATCCATAAGAAGTATCTAATTCTTAACTGGCTCAAAACTGTCATTTAGTCCCATGAGGAATTGGTCAGTTTAATATCCATATCATGAACACATATTACCTTTCCAGCTCTACCTACACAGTCTGGCAATTGCACAAGGCATGCATACTCATCCCACATGTATTTCAATAATGTAAAATAGGTTGTAACAGTTGAAACACCTTGTGTAAAATTGGTGATATCCTTCTGTACTGATATCGTAGTGGACCATTACTTTCACCATAGCGTTCATCCCACAACTGCTTGGAATTCTTCATGTAAATGAAGGCTTCAACAATTTCCTTCAAGATTGCATTTAATAACCATGAAATCACCATACAGTCGACCTTTTGATATTGCTCATACTTTGTAGTATCCTGATCTGGGACAGGTACAGTCCATATATGAAACCTAGTTTAGATTTAGCTCCCAAAACCAGTAGCATTGCTCTGCTCTAATGAAGGTAGTTCGAACCGATGAGCTGATTTGTAACTAGCATCTTTCAAAGATGATCCAAGCCATATAAGGAAAGAGGATCGAGGTCTTTCGCATATAACAAAACCATTCTCATGGAATCATTATCATCACTCGCATTATTGATAAATCCAAGTCTTCGAGCCATAATCTTTAACCATGCTCTGGCACTATGAAGAATCTAGAAAATTTCCATATCAATTATGCAGAGAACCATAGAAAAGTTTTATTTCATCTGTAACTCAGAAAATACAGGAAGAAGACGAATGCTTATATACACAGAATGATCCCGCCAAATTCAAAACAACAAATAAGCACTCGACACGTGTACAATAACTATCAACAATAAACAAGAAAAACATGACTTTTCTAACTAATAAAAGCATGAAAGACTAAAACCCAACTTTATCATAGAATGCATTATGCAAACACAATTAACAAAATACCACAACTGAACAATGGGGATGGGGATGGGGGGAATTTTTTCACCGTTTGTCTTACTGGGATGGGGACGGGGATTCCCCGTGACCGTGGGAAGGATGAGGATCATTCTCCCATCCCGCTCCATAGACATCTTCATGAATATATTTCAGGAAAGATTAAAAGAGTTTTTCACATGGGCGTCATTTACAGTCTGCTTTTGACTATTCACATCGTCCTAAATACTGATGACTATGATCAAGAGTGTTGCATGAATTATTTGTGATCGAAAGATACCGTAATAATGTTTGTTGAAATCTAAAAATAATTTGAATAGAATATTACATCTTTATAGTCTGTTACAATTTCGTAAATATTATATTCCCACCAAAAACAACACAATATTGACAAGACATCTATATTTGAAAAATTAACTGCAACAAAAAAATATTAGCAAAACATTTATAATTTCAAATGTCTCTCATAATACATTACATTATTTTTCCTGATAAAACATCCAAACACATATGTTCATTTCCATATAATCTTTAATTCATTTATCAAATTCCCATTGTTTCAGAATAATCCCCCACATAACGGTAAAACCAAACGTAGCCCTAAGCTTTCGAAGAGAAAGCAAATGTTCACTTCCTAGGCACATTTACATTAAGAAAAAAATATATTTTAACTTGAGGTAATCTTTTTAAGAGGAAAGTATTTACTCATTAATAATGTGTTCCATACATCAAGACCATATACGGCAGTAGAGCAGAGCCGCGTGATATATATAAGTATTTTCATCTACTGTATCTGTGTCCCCTCCCTCATTTTCTCCATATATAAAAAAGATTAAACTCTATTGACATTCATTCTATTTTACAAAACAACCCTAGATTATTTGTTATGCAAATGCAAATTTTAAAACACTGTTCGTAATATATGATTCTATTTTACAAAGTGCACCATCGAGAGGTGGTATTTGTTAAGCAAATATAAACCTCAAATGCGCATTTGTAATATGTTTAAGAGTTATTTTTAATTCTAAAAGATAATTGCAACTTTTGACAATCAAAATAAACATACTTCAATGACAATATTTGTAATTTGGCCAAAAATTAATTATTAGCGTATTTTGTTTAAGGGATCATTAAAAGAAAAAAAACACTGAGGTTTGGGCTGATTACAAAGAAATTCGTAGGTGTTTCAAAATTACAAAAAGTCCCATCAGATTTAATTATGTCTTAGATTTAGGGGTAACTGTAATGTTTTTATAAATATCAGAGGATATTTGAAATGTTTTTATACTTATGAGTGGGAAAAATGTAAGAGGGAATCAAATCTCAATGATTGTTTTTGTAATTTTCGAAAAATCCGTAATGGTTTTTGTAATTAGCCCGAACCTCAGGAGTTTTTTGAAATTATCCATTTGTTTAAACATGTGGTTATTAATTAATTTTCACTACTTTTCAGCTAGTCAAATATTGTACAAATTGTCCTCCTTTATGCTTTTTTCTTGTGCTCTTAATTATGTTATATATATACACACACATATATAGGCAAAATTGTTTTTCCATCTTTTTTTAAAATAATTAAATTGCATTAAGGGTATTGGAAATCGTCCAACAGCGATTGACAAAGAGGTGGTGGAAGATGATCCCAAAATAGTTGTGTCTCAGCCATTGTATTTGCATGAGATGCAGGACAATACGCAACCAAATTACAAGTACGTCAAAACCAAAAGAAATTAACAAGAAGGAGGGATGCCTTAAGAGCAAGAACATCAAGTAGGATAGATGAGCAAAGTAACGAACATGAGGCTTCCCAATTCACAGCAAGTATCACGGCAGAAACATCCCCGAAGATAGACAATTGTTCCGACGATAAGGAATGAGCCATCTTGAGAGCTTCACACAGAGCTACGAATTCAGTAACTTCCGGATAAGAGATTCCAACAAATTTCTTAGAGAAGCCCTTTAAGAAGGCACCAGATTCAGTGACTAGAGCAACACCAATGCCTGCACATGAATTTCTGAGATCAAGCGCTCCATCAAACATATCTTAGTCCCATTGAAGGTCGTAGTATGAGGTGCGGGCATGTTAAACAGCGGAGAGGAAATATCGGGCCTCGTATGTGTAACATTAAAATCCCATAATATGGAGTTGGCAGATATGACAATGGAAGTAGAACTTGGAGGAACATTTTCGAACTTCCACTTATTTCTTTGGAACAAAATCTGACAACAAAGTATAATGAACAAGCAAGTCCCTTCAGTGGGAAATTTCAACATAATGTCATGAAACCAAGATGTGAAATCAGATTGTTCGAACCTGGAAACAAGTTCGGACAAACATGCAAGACTCCAAACATGACTTGTGAACTGGCAATGAAAGAAAAGGTGGCTGGCTATTTCTATATGTTCGAACAGAAGAGGCTAAACTCATGTGAGACAACATGATGAACCACAAGAAAATATGCTATTGGAATGGAGCCCAAGTTCCAACACCAAGCAAAGTGTTTGAAACGAGGAGGTATCTGCATCTTCCAAATTCGCTTCCAAACTGGGTTATCAGTGGAATTGGATGGTCCGACTTGGATATTGAAAGACATAGACGAGGAAGTATCAAGAGCAAGGTAAGTCGCCGATTTCACCGAAAATTTTCCATTTCGATTGTGGCGCCAGCAGCAAAGATCACGATTTTGACCACTACTAATTGGAATCAAAAGAAGTGAGGATGCTTCATTGGGACAAAAGAGAGCACGAACAAGATCTTTATCGAAAGAATCATTTGCGGTGTCAATTAGAGTATCCACCGTGGCATGAGGATTAGGGGAATGTGGAGGTGTCCGAATAGAGAAATCTGACTTACGCGGTAACCAAGGGTCAACCAGCATTCTTGTTTGAGCTCTGATCGAATAAGTTTGCGGGCACCCGAGAGGAAGCGACTTACTTTTGAGAATACTCCGCCAACTCCAAGAAGATCGGTTTTCCAAGCGAGCGTGAAGAAAATCACCAATAGGGTAGTACATTGCCCAAAATATCGGCAAGCAAAGAGGAAGGATACGATAGGAGCCGCCACACTTGTTTGCTAAAGAAGAGCTAAATTAAAAGTCGTAGTTGTTGAAAGTCGAGCCCACCTTTTTGTTTAGGTAAATTTTTTTATCCCAAGCAAGCTAATGCATTTGTTTTCGATTCACAGCATTTTGCAAAAGTAATCTCGATTCTGATCGCATATTTTCGAATAACGTCGGGGAATGAAAGCACGACATTGAGTAATTGGGATCGATTGAACAACAAATTTAATGAGAATTTCACTACCGCAGATGACAAATATTTCTCCTTCTATCCTTGAATTTTATTCCAAATTCAGTCTTGAATTGATGTGAAAACTTTTTTATTTCGCCAATGATAGAAGGCAAGCTTAGGTACTTGCCATGCGATTGTACAATAGGTATGCCAACAATTTGAAAAATCATGAGGCGATTGATTGGAGTATTAGGACCGAAAAAGAACCCCAGATTTGTCGTAGTTAATGCGGCCCGACCCGTAAGCGGCCTCAAAGAATTCAATTGCCAATTTCAAATTGTTTACTTCCTCAACCATGGCAGTACTAAATAGGAAGGTGTCATCGGTGAAGAAAAAATGGGAGATACTCGGAGCATGTGGGCAGATATGGATACAATGAACTTTCCCCACAACCTGTAAGTCCTGCAAAATGATAGAAAAAACATCGGAGCACATAATAAAAATATAGGGTGAAAATGAGCCGCCTTGACGTATTCCTCATTATGGAACGAGGAAGCCGAACTGTATGCCATTAAAAGAAAAGAGAATCGGATGTAGTAATGCAAATTCTAATAAGCTCGATACAAGGATGAGGGAAGCCTAGTGCTTGAAAAATAGCAAAAATGTACGGCCATTCAATTCTATCAAATGCTTTACTTATATATAACTTAATGGACATGAGACCCATATTTCCTTTTATACGAGATTTCATAGAATGATGGACTTAGTAGGCAATAATAATATTACCAGTTATAAGACAGCCTAGAATAAAAGCATATTGCAACTTAGAGATAATGTGCGATATCATGGGGCGGGGCAGTTTGTACTAACTTTAGAAGCAATCATATAATTAACATTGCACTGAGACAAATAGGTCGAAATTGAGACACCAATTTAGGTTGTTTTACCTTCGAATTAAGACAATATGAGTGAAATTCATACTATGTTAAGACCGCCTAGAGTTTAAGAGGTTAACACAACTTTAGTAACGTTAGAACCAACAATATGCCATAAATCTTGATAAAAAATAGGGCTCATACCTTTAGATCCAGGGATTTAAAAGGATGCATTTGCTTGACGACTTTTGCTACCTCCATGCCAAAAACTCTAGAGATAGTTGTTCACACATATCCGAGGTGACGCGTGGCTGGATTCGACTAATGACTTGATGAATGTCCACGGGTGATGGTGAGGATGAGGAAAAGAAGTCCGCAAAATAATCCGTAATAATCCGCTCAACATCGCCAACGTCCATTTTTAATTGACCCAAATGGTCTTTAAGAGTTTGCATTATGGTTAAAATATTTCCTTCTAGAAGCATGGGCGTGGTGTTCGATCTTTGTCCTTGTACCACGTTTTTTAGCTCATTGCTGCCATTTTAAATCTTGACATTCTAATAGAAGGTTCGAGTTGGCCATGTAACTCGATAAGTTAGGTATGAATCGAGGAGTTTTGTTCACTTGGTTTTATACCAATGATTTGGGCTTCCTAGACTTGAGTTTTGTGTTGTTTTTGAGTATTTTGAGTCATTTGAGTAGCCAAGCCATGTTGAGAGACAATTATATTGAGTTTATAGTCATACTAATGAATCGTGTATCAAAATAAGTACGAACGAGCAAACAACGAGAGATTGATTGGAAGAAAAGTCCAAATGCGTTTGGAATTTCTAGCACTGACAGAGTTTCGTATTTTGGCCATAACTCTCTCTACAAAATTGATATTGATATGATTCAAGTAGCTATGGAAAACTAAGAGATAGGGCTACAACTTTGAATAAGGGCTCAAAAGCAAATTCAATATTTGGTAGGTGAAAAACTCGGGGCGGAACGCCAATACTGGTCATTTGCCATATGAAATTTCAAGTGGAAGTGACTGCTGCCGAGCGGATCATTTGTGGGAAATTGCTGGGCGCGCAGCTCCCGGGGAGGAAATTACTATGTTTCTCCACCTTTTTGTTGGACTTTTGAGGGGCTATAAAGAGAGAGAGGGGAGGCTTGATCTAGGATGGAGGAAAGGCTGGGAATACACCCAAGAACACAAGAAACACATCAATTTCATCAAGGAAGAATCGGGTCAAATCGGAGCTTGAGGATTGAAGATTAATCGAGAGATTATCCATTTCCCTAAGTTTTCTCATTCTTTGTGCTTTAATCTTTCATTTTAGCTTCTTATGAAGATGAACAATTTGTCTATGAGTTGTTTATTTATAATGAGTAGCTAAACTTCTTGTGATTTTCGGGTTTTGAAAGTAGATTAATTGAACTCTTGTTTATTGTTTTAATCTTAATTGAAGTTATTGTCTTGAAGCCTATTTGAGTACTTTGTTCTTATTCTTGTTTTATCATTTGGCCAATGATTTAGCATGTTTGATAGATTGATTCATAATTCGAGAGATGAGTTTCAATATTAGATCTTGAGTACTTGACATGAATATTTGCATAATCGAGAAGTTTGTGAATATTTGTGAGGATATTTGATCTTTTGTGCATTTGGGAGTTGTGTATCCTATGTTGAGTAGAGATACTAGCATAGATATTTCAATCTACACTTTATATACATCTCGAGAGGGAGGATAAAATACCATTGTGATCGTCTTATAGGTGTATTGATAATAACTTTGGCTTTGATTAAATCGTAAAACAAGAGGAATATTAATTGAAACCATAACTCGGGAATCCATTTCATTTCCCTTGGTAATTCCACTATTATTTTCATCTTGTGTTTTTGTGGTTATTCTTGTCTTTTGTTCCACAACAATCATTCAATTTCGATCGTCTAAATAAAAATAAGGCTATCTTAGTTCAATACTTAGCGCATTAATTTATTAGTCTCCGTGGATACGACCTTGCTTACCCTATTCTATAAACTACACCGTACACTTGCGGTGAAGCTAAAAATAAGGCGAACAAGTTATATGGTTGTTTTCAAGAGTCATGATAAAAGTTTTCAGCTCTTTACTTTTTTTCCATAAAATCCCCGAAAACATATCCATTCCACTACAATAATCCAACCAAACAATTATTCAACTTTTCATCAATATTATCCAACGACTCATGCCAATTTTCTATAAACGCTTTCTCAGATTCCGCTGATTTTATCCAGAAAGATTCAAATCTACGGGGTCGCAGTTTGTATGGAGTGGGCTAAATATTATGCGAATAGAGGTGGAGAAGGATGAAGGAGGGATCCGATATGAAGGATGGATAATGGTGAACACGATGGCAGAGGAAGAGGGAGTGGAGGGAAGTATTGCATAAGAATCAATCAAGTTGACCCCATTTAGTGCACGGGTGAGGGGTTAAATGATGGCACGTAAACTTCGAGCCGCAAAATCCCATATCAAATAATTCACAGTACTCAATAGCATCACGAAATAGAGAAATTTGCCACGTAGCATGGGGTCTGATACCAGAAAGTTCATCATGCTTGAGGATTTCATTAAAACTGCCAACCCATATCCATGGCGTGGAGGAAGCCGAGCAAAGATTCTTAAAATCATTCCAGAAATTACGGCGCTGAGAAACTCTCGGCTGACAATATACTCCGATAAGATGGAAGTAAGAACTAGAGTGAGTTAACATGTTTACGCCAAAAAAGAGCCAGACCCCCCATGAACCAGACACATCAACATCTATACTCCTATAAGATGGAAGCAAGAGCTAGAGTGAGACACATCAATATCAATAAAACGGTCGCTAAAATATCGCAAGGAAACATTAACATGTTTACACCAAAAAAGAGCCAGACCCCCGATGAACCAGAGGAAGCCACAAAGAGACCAAAGAAACCCAAATTATTTTTTAAACGGTCCATATCCTGAGAATTATTCTTGGTTTCACAAAGAAAAACCAAATCGAGCGAGTTTGCGCGAATAAAATCGCGGAGTTCTTGATCTGTGCGGTGGTTCCTAAGCCCCCACTAGTTCCAACTTATGATCCTTATTATGATTGGTGGGGTTGGCCTTCTTGCCAAACTTCTGCCATTTCATCATGAGATTCCATAAGAACGGTAGAATTTGAAGTTGAGTGGGTCGGGTTGGGTGTAGAATCAATGTGGGCCTTTTTGTCGACAACCTCAATTGGGATTGAATAAAGCTCATGGCCTTCAAGGAAAGGAAGGTGAAGTTTTCTTTTGGTGTCGGCTTGTGCAGTTGCGGATTTTGGATTGAGGGCAAGTTGTTTATTAGTTCTTAAGAACTTCTTGGTGAGTTTCCGAGCTAAGGTGTCGAGATGCATGGAACACTCACCAAAGGGAAGGGCCGCTAGGAATATTTGCTTGAGTTATTTGGTGCGGCGGGTGGAGTAAGTGGGTGTGACAAAGGTGATTTAGGGCAAGTTGTTTTTCCATCTTTTAAATAAGTCTTCAGATTCGGTTTTTTTTTCTTTTTCGATTTTGGATTCGGTTCTTTTTAGTCCGAATCGCGCCTATAGCGGTGAAAGTGATCGTTCTATTGATGTGGAGTTTTTTTCCTTCTAAACTTAATATATTTCTACTAAAATGCATGATTTGGCAACTTACTTGGCAATACTTTTGGCAATAAGAAAAATGGAGAGAGAAAAGAAGAACAAATTCAACTTGGCATTATAATTAGATAAAAAATATTTTAGATTTTAAATAAAATAAAGATGCTTACTGAATTGATCTATATTATTTATTAATTTTAAAAAATATAAAAAAGACAAAAAATCACTTAAAATAATAATAATGTTATTTACAATTAAAAATGTTATAATTAGATAAACATATTTGAAATTCAATAAGAAAAATAAATATTTTATAAATATGTTTAAATTACTTCTTAATTTTTTAAAAGCCAAGTAATTTTAAAAAAAATGTATTTAAATTAAAACTATATTTAACTAACTTCAAAAAGAATAAAGGCACTTCATTTTTAAATATCAGAATTTTTAAAAAGATGAATACTTTGTAAAAATCACAAAAGAATAATGTTAAAAGGTTTTACATTACTAACAAAAAATATATAAAAATAATTTTCTAAATATCTTAATTTCCAAAATTTATCATATGATTTGAATGTTTTAAGTTCTTTAACTTTCTAAAAGTATGTAGGTCCCAAGGGGTGTGAAGTAAGGTTTAGAAGGGGGGAATTGAATAAACCTTACCAAATTATCGATTTAGTCATTTTAAATTAATTCAACAGAGTTGACTCAAATAGTTGTGTCCTTGATGGATGACTAAGTTGGCTTTTTAGTTAAGTTACCCACTCAACAAAGCTCGATAGAGTGTTGATAGTATAACTTCATTTGCTCAAGCCAAATACTTAACTTGGCTGATTGGTTTTTAACAGCGGAAGACTTAACACCTTAGACTTGTTTTAAGTTTGTTTTTAAAACTTGTTTCTTAGCACTTGGTCATTAATCGGTTGGATAGCAAATAGGATTCAATGCAGATATAATGTAAATATGCGGGAAAGTAAATTTTTGAAAGTAAATGACACAAATATTTTATAGGGGTTCGAAGATGGGGTAATTCTTCTAATCCTCTCTTCTCCACTCCGGAGGAATCCACTATGTAATGATCGGTTTACAAAGCGGTGAACGATCTGGAGACAACCTTGATCACAGTGGCTTCTCTTGTGCTCGGCTTCTTCATTGTGGCTGCTGTCTTGCTACTTCAGCTCACTTCTCAAGTTCTTGGATTTGATCACGGAGCCCTCCAACAAACTTGATAATGGTTCGACCTGGAACCTTTCTACAATCCTAGCTTGGAGAGTAGACCTCTTTTCTTCTTCAAATGTTTCCTCTTCAACAGATTTGAAGTTGTCTTTCCTTCATAACTTGTGTTGGATCGATTTCCTTCGAGTTTCAGGCTTGAGGAATTGCTTGCTTGTTTGTGAGAATATTGCAGGTTAAATGCTTGAATATTGCTTGCTTGTTCGTGGTTCAGGTAACCTCTTCTCAATAACTTCATCAGCCTTTTATAGTGTACATTTGAAATTTTGCCCGTTGAAGAGATAGGCTAATTTTAAATGTCATTTTTGTTCGTTGGCTTGTCTTGTTACAGTCCTTGATGTTGACATTTCCTCGTATTAAATGTCTTTGCAGCATTGCAGGTGCCTGACATAAGGTGCAGTTGTCTTGACAAGACTTTAGACCTGACAGCTTTGACATATTACTATATTGAGTAATATTCTTGACTTTAATCAACGGATCTAAGTCAGTTGTCTTGACAAGATCATTGTCTTTACCCTAGGTGACTTGAGTCAGCTTCAGTCGTTGGATAACTCAACTGTGCCACTTCAACTTCGAGACTTAGATTCTTGAGATGACTTGACTGACACTTATTACAGTTGTTCCTCAGCTGACACTCTTTCAATTGATTCCTTGACTTCCTTCTTGGTCATACTCGGTGACACACATCGAGTCTTTAATCCGATCCATGATTGACTTCTTTTATTTCTTGGCATTGCTGACTTGACTCAGCTTTTCCAGCCCTATCTATTACAAAACAAATTACAAGGAAAATGGGGTGTCAACTTTCTAGTTTAAGTTTTACATGGTATCATCAAAATCTACTCAATAAATTTCCTAACAAGGTACATTACATTTAACATAAATTTAAATAAAATTAATGAAAATTATATTTAAAACTAACGATGTATTATACATTCAAGTTTAAATATGTTAATGGTAAGTTAAACATGTATTATAATTTCCATACACTACAAGAAACGTTTAGTTTACCAACAGAATTTGCCGATAGAAATTATTTTGTCACTAAATTTTACAGTTATCTACAGAATACCTACAGAATAAAACAAATTATACCAACATATCACCGATAATTTTTAAATTTACTGACAGGAAATCTCCGTAGGGAACCAATCCCATTGGTAACCGAATAAAATGGGCGGTAAATCCGTGGTTAATTCGGGGATTGGTACCAGTGGGGATTCCCAAGCTTCTATAGAAGTAGGGATGTGATGGGAATGGTATTTATATTCTCCGTTCCATCCCCCACCCCGTTTAAATAAAATGGGGATTGGCAGAAATGTCATCTTTCGGCTTAGGCCAAGATTGAAAACTCCTTCCAGTGCCACTTTGTCTTCCCTTTCTTGACTCAGCTCATCTTCCTCTAGGAGTATTTTGTACATGAGCCTTGGTCTTTCCAGTTGGGTGACTGCTTGTACTCAGCTGCTTATCAGCTTGGTTGCACACTTCCAGGCCTTTTTCCTAATACAACTCCCAGGCTTGAGTAGGGGTGTTGCACACTTCGAAATGGCCTTTTTCCTAATACAAAACCATTAACCGAACCGAAATTGCATTTGAGTCAAGGTTATTCCTTAATTAAAATTTCTTTAAAATACAAAAAATATAGTTGTATATATAATATATGATATAAATAAATAAATATAGGTTTGAAATTTATTTAAAATAAAAAAATATATTTTTTCGGATATATGATATAAATAAATAAAAATATATGCATATATTATATATGGGGGCTATAATTTATATAAAATATATGTTTTACATATTCAACTACCTTTTCAAATGCGAAATTCTTCAAAACCTTTAACCATTCTTTGGCGAAATTTCTCTTGTCTTTCGTGGAAAAAAATCGCGTTAATTGAACTTTCTTGATAGGTAATTTCAAGTAGTAGCTCTAAGGTTTGAGAATCTTCCATAGATGACGGGTTGACTGCATCTAGCATTACTTCTTTGGGGGGCTCTATCTTCCACTATTGTTGACGTATATTCAACTACCTTTTCAAATGCAGCTTCACTGGCCTTTCTCTTGTCTTTCGTGGCCACTGCAGCTTTCTTGATAGGTAATTTGAACTTCCTTCCCCCTCATCCGTATCACTTTTCTTTAGCTTTTCTTCTTTCAAACTCTTGAGGGATTCCTCTTCCCCTTTTTTGACATCATCAAAGGAGAGAAATATCCCAGGAAACATACCACCAAGGATAAAGTCAAGTCGGCTGATAGTGGAGTTATGCTTGGAGTCGGCTACATCATATGTTGTACGAAATTCAAAGCGTGTTGCCAAAGACTCGGCTGATACTATCTTTATTTCAGCCATGAGAAGGCTAAATTTGTCATTCATGGCATTCTCGAGTCTGACAATTTCATTCTTGTGGAAATGTTACAGCAGCTCCATTTCTGACTTATAGGACTGATTGATCCTTTCGATGTACTCCTTCATTCTCTTCTGATATGCTGAGTTATCCGCACTCCACAACAGCATTTTTGCAAACAATGCTTTAAAGTAGCGAACTTGCTCAGATCTCATAGTTGTCTGCTACGCAGCCCATTCCCTAATTCGCACAATAATCCCTCTTAAGTCGGCTATGAGGGTGGCATCACGATTGTCTAGGCGGAGGTCCAAGGATGCTTGATGGCATTCCATTTTCTCAATCTCTTCACAGATAGTCTTGAAAGCTTATCGGAACTCAGCTGCGGAGTTGGACTCGGCTGCTGGTCATTCTGCATCAAATTCAAAGTTCATGGGAACAATCATATCCGTGGGGATGACTGCCTCTTTGCGCACTATGTATTTCCTTAAATCCCTGGCAGATTCAACTTCTAAGTCTGGCAATTGAATGTTGAAAGGGAAATCTTCCTCAAAAATAGCATCGCGAACAAAGGGGATCTTCGTGTCTCTTGCATGCATCGCCTTCCCTTGTTCTGGATGAGTGGATTCAGCTCTCGATGCCACCTCAGCTGCGACAGCTTCATCGGCAGTGGTGGTCACTGTTGTGGGAGCCTATGACTGAGCTGAAGGATTCGTTACTTCTGCAGTTGTGGGAGCCTGCGCATATGACTTGGTTTCAACTGGGGCTTTTCAGATGTTTTGCCCAGCTGACTGAGCCTCAACTGTCTCAACAGCTTCCTTGGTCTCAGTGGGTTTCTCCAATTGAGTAAACATGTCCTCAGCTGTATCATCAGCGTCATCGGAGGATGATGAGACCTTTGGAGTTGGCTCATCATCAAAATTGAATCTCATGGGAGCTGTCTTTTCACTGACTTGGCTCTGAGATTTGTGAACATCCTCAGCTGTGTCCTTCGTAGGTTCATCATGTGGAATAGACTCAGCTTCATCTTACGATCCCAGAAATGATGTGTCAATATTTTCTTGGGAGTGTTAAAGTGCACCAATGACTTCTTTTGTGGAAGTACCTTCAAGTTGAGGAATGTTCTCAGTTTCAACACCTTTACCAAGGGAAGTCTCAACCTCCCGCTGGCCTTCAATACCCCCAGCAGTTTTTCTCTGCTGCAGGTTTTCAAGCAATCCCTTCGACAGTCTCAACTGTCTTAGGGTCTTCTATTCTCCTTCGGACAGACTCAACTGTCTTAGGGTCTTGGACATTGTGGATTGCACTTTCAGAGCCCAGAGTGTTAACTCCTGTGGATTCACCATCCTTTGCCTCAACTATGATAACAACGTCATCAGCCTTCAAAGCAATTGATATTTCAGCTAAGATAGACTCAACTATCCGAGCTTCGTCAATGTCAATTTGTTGTGGTTTAATTTCTTTCTCACCTTAGCCTCTTCCTTCATTGATGTATCTCCCACAGCAACCTCCAACCCGGCTGTGGTGGAGAAAGTTTCCCCTCAGCTGGCACACCAACTGAGTGACTGATAGAGGGGTCACTCTTCTCCTGAGACGCGGATGTGTCCTTTGAGTGTGCAACATTTGAGGCAGGTGTGAGAACACCTTCTTCAGGGATAGGCTTAGCTTGGGTGCCCAACTTCCCAGCTTCATCGCCATCTCCCTTGGATCCATCCTCTGATTGCACGGGGGATGTGACTGCAGCAATGTCCGACACAATCTGTTGTACCACTCCCAGAGGATCAGTTTGCAGAAGAGTTTGGGATGACTCTCTTGGACCTTCCAACAAACGTTGCTCGTGCATGGCTTTTGATTCCCTCAAAGCTTGCTGCATATCGTACTTCTTAGCTACAACAGGAGCTACTTTACTTTTTGTTTTCGGCACGAATACGCTAGATCAGGTGCCCTAGCCGATCATGGGATCCATATCCTCATCACTGTCTGTGTACTCATGAAGATGTTCATGGGTGTGCTCGTGAGTACCAGTGAACATGCACATATTGGACTTTTCTAGGGCGCGAGCTTGCTCCTTAACTTTCTCTTTTTCATCCTCTTTCAAGATGTGGAGGATATCCATGCAGTTGTCTTCATCAAGGGCGGATCTGACATCTGCGACACCAAGAAATCGGAGAAGTTCTTCTTCTTCCTCGATGAACTCAGGGCGAGTGAATTGCACCCTTGAGTGATCCAGCTTCCATGTTCTCCATTCCCTCAAGCGATGTTGAATATGTGGATAAACTGGAGAATACATGGTTACATCATCATCATCATCATCTTTACCTCCAGTTTCCGGAATGGGGGAAAAGAGACCTTGCTCATCCTCAGATGCAGAAGCATCAGTTTTAGTAGGGGAGACAACTCTTTCAACATTAGGTTCAGTTGATTCAGCCTCTTTGCTTTCCTCAGCTGTCTTTCTCACAGCTGAGTCTTAGATAGATCTCGGTTGATCATCATCAGTAGACTGCATCACATCATCAACAATTTCCGGAGAATGCTCTTCCTAAGCATCAGCAGTTTTAGTTTCTTTCTTCGTCTGAGTACCGGATTCGGCTGTCTTTTCAAGCTCAGATCACCTGAACAACCTTCGCTTCCTGGATGGGAGAAGAGGAACTTCTGGTTCAACATCCTTAGGTTCCTCAAATGTGAAAGCTTTTGGACTTTTCTTAGAGGTAGTTGCCTTTCTTGACTTGGGAGTCCTCTTCTTCTTTACAATAGGGGAGGGAATATGGTGTTCCTCCTCTATCTCAGTTGCGGGGGTAGGAGTCTCGACTGCTCGGGCAGGTGACTCAGCTGTAGGGGCAGGTGCTTTGGACTTTGTTGCGGGAGCAGGTGCTTTCTTTGGCATGGCTGCGGGGGCAGGAGCATGCTTGGATGTCGCAGCTCTCTTCTTCGGGGAAGGGGTCTCAGCTGAGTCTTCAGGGTCAGCTGATTCTCCCTCACTTGTATTGGATTTCTTATCATGAGCTCTCTTCTGGGAACCAGAGAGGTTTGCTCTGAACATCTTCTTGTTCACGTAGAAAGGCTTGCTGTGGCGAGGAGCAATGCCTTTTATCTCCATCAGATGGCCAATCACAAGGGCATGGCCCAATGAGCATCCAAATGACTCATCCTTCTTGAAGGTCCTGTTCAGCACATTTTGGCAGAATCTGATGTAAACAAACTCAGCCCAGTTAACCTTCTTTCCTTGCATGATCGCAGCCATCACGATCAGCTTAGTTTTGGACAGCTGACTGAAGCTTCCAATTTTCATGTCAATGCATTTCAAGATGACATCCATCAGCTTGTGATAGTCGTCTTTCAATAGTTCGTTCTTGGCCATGTAAACCACTTTCGCAGCAAACTCAGGCTTGGCAACTTCCTTTCAAACAGAAGCTAAGTCGACATCAGCCTCATAGATCTCCTTCAAGCCCTCCGAGGACAACAAACAGTGCTCAACAAGGCCTTTTGTACTGAGTTTTATGACCTTGTTGTGGACGGAAGATTTGATTTCATCGTCCTGCACTTCTGTGTTTGTGTAGAACATAGCTACCTCCTTGAGGTACGTATGAGAATATTCCATTGCCAAATCCTTCAGCCTAGACTTCTCGAACATTGCACCTATCTTCTGAACCAGGGTTTCATCGACACCCTATTTGATCATCCCGTCAAAATCCATTGAGAAACCAGTGTGGATTTGCTTTGGAAGCTTTACAAAATCATATTTTGGGGCCATTTTCAGACATTTCTACTGACCAAAAATACGAAAATCTTGCTTGAGAAAGACTAGGGTTTGCACTCGGTTTCAGAGAGAAAATGCTTCCTTTGCTTGAAGATGAACAATTTGCGTGAGGAGAGAGAAGTGCAAAGTTCCGTATATAAAGGTCATGAAAGGACATATTTCGGATTTTGGAATATTTGATCAAAATCAACGGCTAAGATTAAAACGTCAAAACCGTATTTAATTCCTCGCATTAAATACAACATCATTTATATCCAATCATATGACTTACTGTGCAGTTTTTACTGTGACCGTCATTATTACGTTGATGTCATCCTTAGAAACATTCCCGCTCAATTAAAATGACTGCCTTCTTGTCACATAGCTCATAAATGATTCAACTTATATCCAACGTGACTTAACTCTGCTTCTCTCTTCTTATGAAGTAACTCAGCTGTCAGCTAACTCGATACAACTGACTTCCCGATAAGGTTGTTTCACTTAGATGAAGTGTGAAACTTGCTCTACGTTGATTTTCTCATCTTCTTTCTCTGCTGATTGAGTCTTTTGAGATTCAACTCAGCTCAATTAACCCTGACTCATTCTTAAGCTCTTCAAATCTTGATTTACATAGAGGCTTAGTGAATATATCAGCTAATTGTTTATCAGTTGAGATGTATTCCAAGGTAAAGTCTTTCTTTTCAACATTATCTCTTATGAAATGATATCTGACATCAATGTGCTTTGTTCTTGAATGCAACACAGGATTCTGAGTGATTGTAATAGCACTAGTGTTATCACACGTAATTGGAATCTCTTTTTCTTTAATATCATAGTCTCTTAGCTGTTGTCTCATCCATAAGACTTGGGCACAACAACTGCCCGCAGCTATGTACTCTGCTTCACAAATGGATGTGGCAATTGAATTTTGTTTCTTACTGAACCAAGAAACCAATCTATTTCCAAGCATTTGACATGTACCTGAAGTAATTTTCCTGTCAACTCTACATCCAGCATAATCTGAGTCTGAGTAACCAATTAGCTTGAATCTACCCTCCTTTGGATACCATAAGCCAACTTCCTGGCATTTCTTCAAATATCTTAGGATTCTCTTAGCTGCAGTCATGTGGCTGTCTTTTGGTGTAGATTGAAATCTTGCACATACACCTACTGCAAAGGTGATGTCTGGCCTGCTTGCCGTTAGATAGAGCATTGATCCAATGAGTGCTCTATATTTGGTTTGATCTACAGCTTTTCCATCTGTATCCATGTCCATCTTGACTGATGTATTCATTGGAATTTTCACAGAAGACTTCTCTTCCATACCAAATTTCTTCATTAAATCTCTGATATTTTGTTTGACCTATGAAGGTTCCATCCTTCATTTGCTTGACTTGAAGTCCAAGGAAGAAAGTCAGTTCTCCCATCATGCTCATCTCAAATTTTCCTTGCATGAAGTTTGAGAACTTGTCACACAGCTCTTTATTTGTGGAACCAAAAATGATGTCATCCACATATATTTGAACAAGCAGTATACTCTCTCCATCTTGAATTCTGAAGAGTGTTCTATCAACTTTGCCTTTGGTGAATCCATTGTCAGTTAAAAATTGAGACAACGTGTCGTACCATGCTCTTGGTGCTTGTTTCAGTCAATATAATACTTTCTTGAGCTTATATACCTTATCTCCAATAGTTTTCTGATCAAAACCTGAAGGTTGCTCAACATAGACTTCTTCCTCTAACAATCCATTTAGAAATGCACTATGCACATCCATTTGATACACAGTGAAGTTCTTATGTGCAGCATGAGCAAGAAACATCCTTATTGCTTCCAATCTTGCAACAGGAGCAAAAGTTTCATCAAAATCTGTACCCTCTTCCTGGCAATACCCTTTGGCTACCAATCTTGCTTTGTTTCATACAACAGATCCTTCTTCATTCGTCTTGTTTCTGAAAACCCATTTTGTGACAGTAACATTTTGATGGGTTGGCCTCTGCACTAATTCCCATACTTTGTTTCTTTCAAAATGATTCAGCTCTTCTTGCATGGCTTGAATCCAATGTGTGTCATCCAATTCTTGAGACAGATATTTAGGCTCTATCTGGGAAATAAAACAAGTGAACATAGCTTCATGATGTGCTATGGATCTGGTTCTTATGCATTCTCTAACATCTCCAATAACTAACTCTGGTGGATGGTCTCTCAACCATCTCACATCAGGTTGGAGTAAGTCTGCTGGATTGGATCAAATTGTCTCACGGTGAGTTGTCTTGAAATGACTCTTTCATCTTCATTTAGTCGTAGACATTCCAAGCGCTTTGAGATTTGACTATCTCATCTTCATCTGGGTTGATTGCTCTTACTTCAGCTTCAACATAAGGACTCTTCTGTATTGTTGGCTGATTCAACTTATCAGCTAACTCTTCAATGTCTTCTCCATTTACATTAGGTTCATCAAAAACCACATGGATAGACTCTTCTATAACCATAGTCCTCTTGTTCAGCACTCTATAGGCTTTACTCTCAGCTGAGTATCCCAAAAAGATACCTTCATCAGCTTTAGCATCAAAAACCTTTAAATTATCTCTGCCATTGTTATGGGTGAAACATTTACATCCAAATATCCTGAAATATCCAACATTTGGCTTTCTCCCTGTCCAAATCTCATAGGGAGTCTTGGTCAATTGCATGTTGATCATGCATCTATTTTGAGTATAGCATTATGTGTTAATGGCTTCAGCCCAAAATTTCTTAGGCAATCCAGCTTCAGCTAACAGTCCTTGCAGCTTCCTTGAGAGTTCTATTCCTTCTTTCAGCCACTCCATTCTGCTGTGGAGTTCTTGCAGCGGATAATTCATTAGCAATTCCATTTTCAACACAATAATGAGTTATTATCCCATTAACAAACTCAATTCCTCTATCCGATCTTATTTTTATAATGGTTTGACTCTTTTCATTTTGAACTCTTTTCATCAGCTGAGGTAATTTCTGCAAAGTTTCCTTCTTTTTACACATGAAGATTGTCCATGTATATCTTGAGTAGTCATCTACCACTACCAAGGTGTATTTCTTTCCAATTATGCTTGCTGGCTCAACTGCACCAAATAAATCCATATGCAACAGATGTAATATCCTTGTTGAAGAAGGACTTGGCTTATCCTTGAATGAAGACTTTATTTGCTTTTCCATCTGGCATGCATCACATACACATTCTCTTGTACAGTGAGTCTGGCAATCCTTCTACAAGATGACTCCTTGCAAGCTTGTTGATTGTCTTGAAATTCAGATGGCTCAGCTTCTTGTTCCACAACCAACTTGATTCGGTTGTACTCTTTGCTAGTAGACATGTGCTTGGTGTAGCAGTAGACCAATCTACCACATACAAATTCTTCTGTCTTGATCCTTGCAGCACTATTTCATTTGATTCAACATCTTTGATCTGGCACACTCCCATGTTAAATCCAACATTGTAGCCTTTATCACAGAGTCGGCTGATGCTTAACAAGTTGAAGTTGAGGGCTTCAACATAAGCAACATCTGTGATTTTCAATCCATTCTTCTTGATGGATCCTGTTGCATTGATTTCTCCTGGAGTTTCATTTCCTCCGAATATGACTTTTGCACCTCTAATCTCCTTGAATCTTGACAGGTTTTTCTTGTTTCTTGTCATATGTCTGGAACAGCCACTATCCATGTACCAGGTTCCTTGGCACTCAGTTGTTCCTTGAACCTATAATCAATGAAATAAGTTTTTAGGTACCCATATTTGCCTGGGTCCTAAGGGGTTAGTGCTATAAGATGATCCAACCAACCTATAGTCGAAATACTTGACTCTAAGAGGTTGCCATCTATCAGTGCCATAATTATAGTGCACATTAGCAAATTGCTTGGGGGTTTTAGGTTTATACAACTGTCTCTTTTGTCTGTATGTCTGTGTTTGTGTTTTAGCAATTGCTTTCTTGGGATAGTTGTGAAATTTCTGAGTGTAGTGCTTGGCTGCATATGTATGCTGATAATAGCTCTTTTGCCTTTGGAATGACCTTTCTGAGTTTTAGGTTTTTGCTATCTTGGCTTGTATTCCATAGGTCTTTGCTGATGTTTTACATTATTCCAATCAGTATAGTTTGGATAGTTTCTACCATTCCCATCATGTGTGTTTCTCTGATGAAACTTCTGGGGTTTTTGGTAGCTCTGTTTGCTTTTCACAGAGTATTTTTGTTTGGAGTTTTTGAGAAACTCATTTGATTTCTTCTGTTGTCCTCTCAAAGATACTCAACTCACTGTTTTCCTTTTCCTTTGTATCCAAGGCCAGTTTGTTTGTGATTATGCTTTGGAGTGAATGTGGGTGCAACATTTGGTGTTTTGGATTTTTCAGATGCTTCATTACTTGAAGATTCTTTTTCCAAAATCACTCTTGGAGTTTGACTGTGCACAAAGGAATTAAATCCTATGCATGTCTTATCTCCACATTTTTTTTAACTCAATGATAAGATCATCCAATGATTTGGATGCCTTTGTAAATGAAGCAATCACATTTTTGATATATTTTTCCCTCTTTTCTATACCAGCTAACTCTGCTATGATCTTGGCATTTTCAGCCTTCAGCTTAGTGTTCTCACAGCTATGTGACTCATAGTACTCAGCTCTTTAGTCAGCTGTGAGTTTAGGCTTTTAAGCTGGCTGTTTTCCTCATTTAGAATTGTGTGTGAGGATTTTATGTGTTTAAAATCTTTCATCATTTTGCCTAATGAATCATAAATATCAGTGGGTGATGAAGTGTGTGTATCACAATCACTATCACTTGAATCTGAATGAGATGAGTTAGAGTGTACCTCATCTTCTTGATCTCGTTGATCTGTTTCATTAGCCATAAGGCAAATCATAGCCTCTTCCTCAAAGTCACTTGAGTAGTCAGCTTCACTATTCTCTGAGTATGTTGCTTCTTTGGACTTGACTATCTCAGCAGTCTCAGCAGCTAACATGGCTTTCTTCTTTTCCTGTCTTCTTTCCTTGAAGACTCTTCTATCTTCCTCATTCCTATATTTGTTGACTGGTGGATAGGAACAGTCAACTGCAAAATGTCCTGGTTGTCTGCAGTTCCAACATAGGTCTCAGCTCTTTGATCAGCCCTTTCTGTTCTTGGATTATCATCTCTCTAATATTCAACCCATTTATGTTCAGATCTCTTGGGTGGCCTATCTTCTCTTGATTCGGAATGATTTGAATGTCTCCTGGAGGTTTCACTTTTGTTTCTTTTATAGTTCTTATTGAAGAACTTGTTGAATCTTTTAACCATTAGGGCAATTTCCTCCTGGTCTATGACTTCCTTTGGTTCAGCTCTCTTTCCATCATTAGCCATCAGTGCAGCTATCTTGGTACATCTATCTCCTCTTGCTCTTTCCTTCTCAGCTCAAACTCATAGGCTTTGAGATCTGAGAATAGCTCATGATTGGATGTTCTTGAGAGGTCCATTGAGTGTCTCAGGGCCATAGTCTTTATTTCCCATTCAGCTGGGAGGCTTCTTAAGATCTTCATACACATTTTCTTTTGTGTATATTCCTTCCCAAGAGCTGAAAGCTCATTTGTGATCTCAGTGAATATGGCATCCAACTGATCCATGGTTTCACTTGCAAGTATTTTAAAATTTTCAAATTTTTGAATAGCAACAGACAATTTGTTTTCTTTAATTTGTTTTGATCCTTCACAAATTAAAGTCAGTTTATTCCAGATTTCTTTTGCAGATTTGCAAGATTTGACTTTATTGAACATTGCTTAGTCCAATGTCTTTGGTTTTTGGCCACATTGTCCAAGTTATATCTTTTCCTATCTTCATTAGTCCACTCAGTTCTTGGTTTTTCAACCATGGCTGGTCTTGCTTCAGCAACAACTTCTTCATACGAATTTTCATCATGTAATGCAGATAGATGAGCCTGCATACGAATTTTCAATCATCAAATTCTTCAACAGTGAACATAGGAATGCGTGTCAGATTTGCTTCCATGATAATAACTTTGCTTAAAATGAAAGATTTTGAAAATACAAGTGTTTAAAAACTTTTATAAAGGATAGAGATCTAGTTCAGTAACCAGTGTGGAAGGCTCAATGAACCAACCACTGTTATACCACTTGTAGGTCCCAAGGGGTGTGAAGTAAGGTTTAGAAGGGGTGGTTGAATAAACCTTACCAAATTTTCAATTTAGTCCTTTTAAATTAATTCAATAGAGTTGACTCAAACAACTGTGTCCTTGATGGACAACTAAGTTGGCTTTTCAGCTAAGTTACCCACTCAACAGACTCGATAGAGCTGTTGATAGTATAACTTTCATTTGCTTTGCTCAAGCCAAATACTTAACTTGGCTGATTGGTTTTAACAGCAGAAGACTTAACACCCTCAGACTTGTTTTAAGTTTGTTTTTAAAACTTGTTTCTTAGCACTTGGTTATTAATCAGTTGGATAGCAAATATGATTCTAAGAGCAGATATAATGTAAATATGCAGGAAAGTAAATTTGTTGAAAGTAAATGACACAAATATTTTATAGAGGTTCGAATATGGGGTAATTCTTCTAATCCTCTCTTCTCCGATTCTTGGAGGAATCCACTATATAACATATCAGTTTACAAAGCGGTGAACAGTCTGGAGACAGCCTTAATCACACAGCTGGCTTCTCTTGTGACTCAGCTTCTTCACAGGGCAGCTGCCTTGCTACTTCAACTCACTTCTCAAGTTTTTGGATTTGATCACGGAGCCCTCCAATAAACTTGATAATGGTTCGACCTGGAACCTTTCTACAATCCTAGCTTGGATAGTAGACCCCTTTACTTCTTCAAATGTTTCCTCTTCAACTGATTTGAAGTTGTCTTTCCTTTACAACTTGTGTTGGATCAATTTCCTTCGAGTTTCAGGCTTGAGGAATTGCTCGCTTGTTTGTGAGAATATTCCAGGTTAAATGCTGGAATATTGCTTGCTTGTTCATGGTTCAGGTAACTTCTTCTCAATAACTTCCTCAGCCTTTTATAGTGTACATTTGAAATTTTGTCCGTTGAAGAGATAGGCTAATTTCAAATGTCACTTTTGTTCATTGGCTTATCTTGTTGCAGTCCTTGAAGTTGACATTTCCTCGTATTAAATGTCTTCACAGCATTGCAGGGGCCTGACACAAGGTGCAGTGTTTCGCATTGGTTTATTCCTTTTGCACAATTCTAGGACTAACACTTTAGACCTGACAACTTTTATATATTACTATATTGTGTAATATTCTTGGCTTTAATCAACAGATCTAAGTCAGTTGTCTTGTCTAGACTGTTGTCTTTACCCCAGGTGACTTGAGTCAGCTCCAGTCTTTGGATAACTCAACTGTCACTTCAACTTCGAGACTTAGCTTCTTGAGATGACTTGACTGACACTTCTTACAACTGTTCCTCAGCTGACACTCCTTCAGTTGAGTCCTTGATTTCCTTCATGGCCATACTCAGTTGACACACAACAGAGTCTTCAATCCAGTCCGCAGTTGACTTCTTGTATTTCTTGGCATAGCTGACTTGACTCAGCTTTTCCAGCCCTATCTATTACAAAACAAATTACAAGGGAAATGGGGTGTCAACTTTCTAGTTTAAGTTTTACATGGTATCATCAAAATCTACTCAATAAATTTTCTAACAATGTACATTACATTTAACATAAATTTAAATAAAATTAATGCAAATTATATTTAAAACTAACAATGTATTATACATTCAAGTTTAAATATGTTAAGGGTAAGTTAAACATATATTATAATTTCCATACACTACAAGAAACGTTTAGTTTACCAACAAAATTTGCCGATAGAAATTATTTTGTCACTAAATTTTACAGTTATCTACAGAATACCTACAAAATAAAACAAATTATACCGACATATCACCGATAATTTTTAAATTTACTAACAGAAAATCTCCGTAGGGAACCAATCCCGTTGGTAACCGAATAAAATGGGCGGAAAATCCGTGGTTAATTCAGGGATTGGAATCAGGATGGGGATTCCCCGCTTCTATAGAAGTAGGGATGTGATGGGAATGGTATTTATATTCCCCGTTCCACTTCCCACCCCGTTTAAATATAATGGGGATTGACCATCCCCATTCCCCGATATATATATATATATATATATATTATATTTATTTCTTATTATAATGTTTTGTTTTATTAATTATAAAACTAAACCCGTAAGTTTTTATAATTTTATTTTTTCTCATTCTTTATCTTCAAGAATTTATGTTATTTTAATTAATGGTTATTTTAAAGATTCTCTTTTTAATAAATAAGGAATCCGATTCTTCTCCGGGAACCCGTTCCCTAAATAGATATTCCCGATTCCCATCCTAAATACCCAGAGCAAATGATGGTACGGGGATGATATTTGGGATAAGATTTTAGAACGGATGTATGCCCAATATCAGCTCCGAGCCCCGATCCCCGCCTATTGCCATCCCTAGGTGACCCCACCCCCACCTTCCCAGTTCATTGTTCGCCCATCTCCTTCCCCATGCCTAACCACATCTTTTCCCTCAGCCTTCGCCTCATCCCTTGCAGGTAATAGATTGTATTAGGAAATTCTTTGTTTTAGTACTAATTTTGTGAAAATAAGGTGAGAAATTGGTGAAAAAATGACTAAGAAGAAAACAAGAATAACATGAAAAGTGGTGGCTTGCCATGGTGGGAGAAAATTAAAGAAGAAAGAAGAAGGAAAAACATGGGAAAAAAGTTGTGTTAGCATTTTAAATATCGACTTGGTATTTTTATTTTTACATTATAAATGACACATGACCTCACGGCTGACACTTTATCCATTTTATAGAAATATTACATTTTGTGGAAAAAGTTCCAAATAAAAATAATCGGTCACTTTGACCTGCTATAGGCAGGTATTGAACCATAAATTGAAATATTTTATCATGTAAATTGTAAAGAACTAAATCCAAAGTTGGAAAAAAAAGAATTGAAATTCAAGTATGCTCACTTAGATAAAAAAAAAAAACCAATTTACCTAACCACACATATAAAGTGGCGCAAATATAAGAAGATAACTAGGGATGACAATTGGGTGGGTCTAAACCCAGTCAAAAGAGTTCGAGAGCGGCCTATAGACACGTTTGACGGGTAATGTATTTAGCCGGACCTGCCCCATATATTTATTACTAAAAAAATAGTTATTACTTTTTATTTTGATTTTTCAATTACAATCACGAGTTAACTACAAATTTTGGCTCAATCTACTCTGAGGCCCATCACTTTATTATTCTTCTTGCCATCCACCAGTAATGCACTAATGCTTCAACTTTTATCAAGCTTTGGATTAAGCATGTAAACCTGGATAACCTTATGTTTAGCAATATTATGTACAATCTCTATTTCAACTATAGTTAGATTAGTTAATCGACTTCTCATTTTTGTACTGATATGGAAATTACTATATTGACCTCGTCTGGGTCAAAATTACCATTCTGACCTCGCCTCCCTGAAAATTACCAAGATGCCCTCAGGATTTGTGGCATTTTTATCCGGGTCATGACCCGACCTGACCTTACCCGAAGGTCCAAGTCGGATCGCCTGCGAGCTCTCCACCATCAATAGTGCACCACGTGTACGATGATCTGCATTTCACACTGCACAGTACTATAAACACTGCACGAAAATCAAGGTAAAAGGTAACTTGTCATTGTTCTAAATTACCTTGCTCTTTAGCTTTCTAAGTACCTCAATTACCTGATTCTGACTTAAGCTTTGGAGGGCCTTAGTTGGGGGCTGCCCTGGCTAGCCTAGCGTGTGCTCTGTTTCAGGTACCCTCGAACAAAGTACCTTACCTCGCTTTTTGAAATCCTAGGCCAGGTTACCTCGTGCAACTCACCTCGCTTTTTGGGACCCTAGGTTAGGTACATCAGATTTACCTTTCTAAATCAGTTAGCGTCGTATGTGGGAAATAGTTCTAGCTAAAGATGGAGGAAACACCATCGAAGATAATGGAGACACCTAAACATGCAGCCAAGACACCTCAAAGGGTTATGGAGGAACCTTCCCGAGGAGGGTCGTCCATTCATTTACTTCAGTTCATTTCCTTGTTCAGGAGGAGGATCAGATAATTCATATGAAAACTAGCGATTTCGAGAAGATGCTAGAAAAGATGTTGGAAGATAGGGAGAGAAAAGGCAAGAAGGTTATGGAGGCACATCCTCAAGTTTCCCCACTGAAAAGGAGAAATATGGAGAAACGAAACGAAGTGCAGGATGATTTGGAAGAGCTATCGAGCCAAGCAGCTAGGCCACCAGCGAGGCGACCAATGGATGTCCTAGGCGAACCCATTAATAAGCCAACTGATATAAATGAGCTAAGTGAGCAAATTGAGCATGTTACCTGGCAACTTGAGGGGAGTTGTAACGTCCTCTTTACAAAAGAGTGGATCTCCATTCCGAGATCCTAGCTGAGGTGTTCATGCCGAACTTCAAGCTTCTTGGTCTCCCAAAATACAATGGGAATAAAGACCCTCAGGAGCACCTCGATGTTTGTTACCACATGATGCATCTGTATGTGCAATCTGATGCCATGAATGCTAGGATATTCATAACTACGTTGATGGGGAAGATGCAAGAATGGTTCATGGGGTTGCTAGGGCAACCGTGTTCTCCTACAAATAGTTGGCTCAAAAATTCTTGTATCAGTTTGCAAGTCAAAATCGAGCTTGAAGGTCGGCTTCACATTTGTTCAATATAAGGCAAGGTGTGAAATAATCACTCAGAGAATTTGTAAATTGGTTCAATGATGAAGCATTGGAGGTTCAAGATATGAAAATCAATATGATGACTAACATCCTTATCCTTGGATTGCAGAAAGGATCCATAGCCTCCGCTCTTGCCCGCAATATGCCTATTGACAAAGAACAATTAATGGATATGACCTAAAGATATATCCAAGAGAAAGAGATGAATGCCTTGAAAGATCAGGAATGGTCCCAAGTGGTTCAGGCCCCAAGGGAAGGAAGGGATCTTAGAGCGATACTTCAGTTTAGGACCGAGTGAGGTCTAGACTGAGGTCCAAATCAATATCGCCCAAGGATATGGAGATACAATAAATACACCTTGTTGAATGCGCCCCGAGGTCATGTCATCATGGCCATATAGAAAACGAATACATTAAGGTGGCAAAAAAAGATGAAGATGACCTCGGGATGAAGAAACATGGACAAATATTGCCGTTCCCACAAAGACCATGGCCACGAAATTTAGGAGTGCATCCATTGCAAGACGAGGTCGAAAGGCTCATTCAACAAGGGTACTTGAAAATTTTTATCTTAAGATAAGAGCGAGGTGGATACGGAAGACCTAACCAGGACCATAACTTAAGATCACCAGCTCGCAGGTCGTGAAGCTGGCCGAGAGGTCACCATGAGGCCGGACATAGGCAAGAACACCTGAGGGAATGTTCTAGGCTTAGGCAAAACCCAGAGGGAGATAACTTACCTCGCATAGGAGTCATACACATGATTGCGGGAGGTCCTAGTGGAGGTGATTCATAGAGCGTGAGAAGGAAGCATGAATGTAACCTCATTTATGATTCTAAAAAGAAGCTAAAAGTGATGAGTGTCCAAAACTCTAACCCTATTACATTTGATGGTCGCGACCTCGTAGGGATAGAAATAGGTCAAAATGACCCGATGGTGATTACTATGAACATCGCACGGTGCAAAAGGTCTTAGTGGGTAATGGGAGCTCAATAGATGTATTATTCATGCATGTGTTGAGTAAGATGGAATTGGATATTACCGCATTACACCCAGTTGATACTCTGCTAACGGAGTTTGGAGGAAGTGAAGTGGTTCCCTTAGGAACCATTGATGTCCCCACCTCGCTAGGGGAAGCTCCATGTCGGAAGACAATCATGATCAAATATTTGGTGGTAGATGCCCCTTTCGCTTATAGCGTGATTTTGGGACAACCTGGGTTGAACCAATTCCAAGTTGTGGTATTCAGCAACCATTTGAAGATGAAGTTCCCTACCGCGGGAGGAGTGGGCAAGGTGCGAGGTGATCAAAAGACAACTAGAGAATGCTATAATGTCTCTCTGAAAAAGAAGAGGGAGTGAAGAGAAGTGAGAACCATGAGGCAGATAACAAGTGAGGAAGAATTTAGGCTAAATAAAAAAAATCAAAGTTAAGCTACTAGTTATATCATAAAGCACGAGCCGAGGTGCAACATATGAAATGAAGAAAACGAATTTGATGCAACAAATAGAAATGAAGTAAAATCAGATAGAGTTACAAGTTATATCATTTATTGCATAATAATACAAGTTTAGTGCTTCGCGAGCTTACATAATCAAAAGAAAAGGCGAAGTCCCTAGGGCGCTAGGAAAGATTTGACGACCTTGGAGAACTCGTCAATCTCTTCGACCTCGTCGAGGATCTCCACATCAGTTGAAGTTCCCACTTCACCAGAACCTTCAATAGCAACTGACTTTGCCTCGTTTTTTTCAAAAGGGTGCAATGTCTCAGGGTAAAATTCTTCCTTGAACGCCCCCTTCTTGATACCTTGTTCGCGGCACAACTAAAAGCCGTCGAAAAAGTAAGCAACATCTCGTTGGGCCACGAGTTTCTCGCACGAGGAGGACTTTAGGAAAGACTGAACCCCCTCAATGTGGGGCGAGGCTAGGGAAGATTTGTAAGCAGAAGAAGATGTATACTCTTCTAAGCCTCATTTTCGACCCCTTACAAATGACCCAACCACTTCCTTGGCGTGAAGCTTCGCTTGAGTGCTAAGCTCATCTTTTGACAAACCAAGCTGAGCTTCCAGATCACTTACTTCCTTGAGGAGCTCACCTCGAGCCTCCTCGAAAACCTTAGTATTGTTAGATTCAGCGGACTTAAGCTTTGCATGAACATCACTTAGCTGATTGATGTACATCTCATTTTGGTGCTTCCAATCAGCACCTCGAAGGGCCATCTGATGAATCACAACAGTAAGCTACAAAATAATGAAGTAAGAAAACGTGGTAAGAAAGGTAAAATAAAGTGAAGTAAGAAAATGGAAAGATATGTACCGACATAACACCATGGGCCGCGAGCTCCTTAGGATGAGTAAACTCGGTTGTCATCAGTATGTATTGGTCAGTAGGAAAGGTGGTATATTTGTACAACTCAAACGAATCTTCAATAGGATTCATCTCGAGAACCAAACTCCGAGTGTTGATGTTCCAATTAGGTACCATTCGAGGCATGGTAAGCACACGAGCACGAGGCATGAGCTCGGGAGTTTTCTTTCGGGCCGCAGTCTATTGTTTTTAAAACGAGCCTCACTCTATTTAAGCCACACCATCATCTTATCCATCATTGGAAGGCAGGTGTACGTGGGCTCAAAATCGTCATGAGAACACTTCCTATGAGGGGTTTCCAAGAATCAGGCGAACCCCTAACCTTGCGATTGTTTTCCTTTTTTTCATAAGAGCCTTCAACGATGGCCTTCCATTTACCCTCCTTTGGCTTACTACTTGAAGCTTTAATGGTTTTCTTCAGTGGAACCTTGCCCGGAGGGTCAACCGCCATAGTCATAGCCTGACCCAAGGTCACCATCACCTCTAAAGGGATTCCCGAGGTGGCAGCTTCTTGTCGAGCTCGCTTACGAGCGAGCAGGACTTCCTTCTGATCAGCAAAAGCTTTGTCAAGGATAGTAGCTCAGATCGCCATATCTATGTATTAGCGAATAGAAGAGATATATATTAGCATAAACTATAAATCGAATAGAAAAAGTAAAAGAAGAAAATTACCAAGGGTAAGAGTTTCTGGACGAGGAGCTGGGCTAAGATCGACCTAGGATAGAATGAAGTTAACCTAGAACGAAGTCAGCTTTGTACCAAGTTAACCTAGAACGAAGTCAGCTTCCCAAAAAATAGTACACGGTCTTGTACTTTGCTTCGGACCAAACAGAGGTTGAAACAACTTACACGGCCAAACCGTGTATTAATACATGGTCATGTATTTTGTCCTTCGGTGGATTTTATTTCCTAATTTCGTCAGGACTCTACCAGGGATCTCTCAAAACATCTATAAAAGGAAGACCAAGCCCTGAGATGAAGACACACGATTTTACACCTCAAGATACAAAATTTTACACACTTCTATGGCAAGACACACAACACAATGAAGAACTATACAAGACCTTTCCATCTACGAAGATGCAAGAGTTCAAGACTGAAGAAGAATCCATCGTGACAAGAAGGGTTCTATCCTCATAATTTAGACATTTGTTCTGTTCTTAATTCGATGTCAACTTATTTGATTTCAAGTTTGTCTATGCATTTATTTTTAAATATGTTAGGCTAAACTTATTTATCCTAGTGCATGATCAAAACTATGGATTCATGTTAATTCTAATGTGGTTGTTTATTCTTAATTAGTTTCTTGTGTTCTATTTATGAATTCGAGTGCATGTTTCTTGTACATTATCGGATCAATAATTTGCATGTCTTATTTGTTAGTTCAAAATTCGGGAGATGAAATCTAACTTACAAAAACTGAATTCATAATATAAACGGGGATTGAGTCGGGAGACTTATAACTGTTTGTAGGGTTACTTCAATTCTAAGAGCGTTTGGGAGTTAATATTAATTGTTGAGTAGGGATACCTTCAATTCTTATTAATCAATTGTTTATGTGCCATTCGGGAGAGGGAATAAACTACTTTTGGAATTGAATTCATAGATAGACAAAAACTGGTTTTGGTAAAATATTAATTGGAATTAACATTGATGAAACATGTTGAGATTATGTTCCTAATGTTGCTTTCGTATTTGTTGAAATCTTGTGAAGTTTGAGTCTTTAACAATTTTTAGATATTTTATTTGATAACGTAGGTTTAGTTTAGATAAACAACTTCTTGATTTTCGACCGCTTCAATAAAATTGAAATACGAGATTATTGTACTTTATGTGTTTTGTATTCAATCCCTGAGGAATACGACCTTGCTCGTTGTTATCAACTAGCTACACTGTACATTTGCAATATAGTGAATATATTTTCACTTAAAACTCTAATACTTTTTAGTTCAACATGTAAATTTTGTAGTTCTTCAACATATAAACTTTCTCTTAAAAGTGTAATACTTTTCATTTAATACTATAATAATTTTAGGTTCAACATGTAATACTTTTTACTTAAAACTCTAATATTTTTCAGTCCAAAATTTTATACTTTTCAATTCAAATTTGCAATACTTTTCATTTAAAACTATAATATTTTTCAGTTAAAATGTAATATTATTCAGTTGTAGTATTCAGCGATTTTTTTTCCTCTTTTTTCTTTTTTTTTCCCTTCGACTTATCCTTCGTTTTTCTCTGTATTTCTTCTTCTTTTCCCTTCATTTATTGGCAAAACTAAAGTTTCAAGAGAACGAAAAAAGATTCATATTGGAAACTTAAAATCTCCATTAATTGAGTATCGCGCCCTCGTGAGCCATTAGCTTCTTCTCTATAGTCGAATGTGATTTTTCTCTTCCCTTGTCAGATCCACGATCACATTTTGATCATTGAGGCCACGATCCACCATCCATTGAATGATTACATTCATATATGTACAAAGACCCCAACTTCAAGACCATATTTTACATATTGTATCACTTTTTTTTATCAAAAGTATTATATTTTTCAAATAAAAGTATTATTTTTTTACTCAAAAGTATTACCGCGCAAATTTTGGCGGACTGTTGACCGCGGATCCGTTGTTAACCCGCAGGTTTTAAATTGACTGGATCCGAACCTACCCGTCTCACGGATCTCAATTACTAATTGTTCACGTTTAAAGCAGGGAGTCTTAATCATGGAAAGGATGAAAATTCAAAAGCAACATATGTGAATGTGATATATATCCTACCTTAATAATTATCATAAAGTCTCGCCTCATAGTAATTAGTACACACATGCATAATGTCTTCATTGAGAAACAAATTTCAAGATTACAATAGCATATGAATGATATCGACAGATTTTTTCTCATGTATTGATGCAATTAAAATAAAGAGTTAATTTCAAAAAGTACCCAGGTTATCTGTATAATTATTAAAAAAAATTATCCAAGTTTCAAAATTACAAAAAGTAACAGTTTAACGAAAATCTGGTTACTTATGCGGTACTCTTGTAGCGATTTTTTTTGCACTCGGCTTCTCCCATCGACACTGCCAAAGTATGAGAAGCGGTAGCCTCACTCCATTGCAAGTTGTACGAGGATTGGCACTCACAATGTGCCTCAGTTAACATTATTAAACAAATTTACACTAACTAAGTTCAAATATATCTTAGCTTAATAAAGCGTGCAAGCCCATGAGATGCCTATGAAGCCCATGTCCCGAGTTAAATATATATCAATATCATCCTCCATTGATTTTAAAAATACGCCATTTTATATTGAGCATCCACAATTTTCACTTCACGGAGAGTTTTCATCGAGATAAATTAGGAATTGTGACGATTTGATTGCAAAAGTCCGCTTAAAAGTTGATAAACGTATGATAATTCGGATCCACACATCACATAGAGTTTTCGTTTTCTTGTTATACAAATAAATAAGCATTTTTATAATTTTTTCACAAAACACTATCAACTTCTGATTCTATTTCGAAACGCTACAAACTTCTGATTCTCAACAACTTTTACTTGGTAAAACAAATCACTCTTCTAAAGCAATAATTTTTCCAAACACTCCAAATTAAAGTGACGTGAATAACTAGATCAGGGAATTTGAGTGAATGAGATACAATTAGTCAACTGAGAAGAACATATCCCTTAAATTAGGCAATTAAAGGATCGAAATCTGATCTCAATTTGTCTATAATTGTCTTTGATAAATCCAACTCATGGAAGCAAATCAATTGTTGCTTTAGTGAGTAAGATGCCAAAATGATTTTCATGAAATAATTAATGATTGATGACTGGTTATGGGGCCTATGCCATTATTATTGCACGGTATGAATTTTCTGGAAGCTGAAAATGATATAGGTCATAATGTCACGCAATCAACATATATATATGTACTCACACCTCCGTCGCAAATCTTGAGTTTGTTTAACCTTTTTCTTTTCCTCTTTAGATAGATTCATTTAGACATTATTTGTATTTGTAAAGTTGAAAATAGACGAGTCTTGTAGCTCAAGCGATTTCATTGAGTCTTTACAAATATATTGATCAAGGTTTGTGTCTAAGTCTTTCAGTTTCTCTGAAACACTCTCTTTCACTCATCCCAACTCATTATAAAAAAGTCGATAGCATTTATATTGAATTTTTATATAAAAATAAAATTATATTTATGTGTTGACCATATATATTCCAAAATAAAAAATATTTCATTTTACTCAAAGTTTTAGATTTTAAATTGAGTTGAAAAATGAAAATCAAAAAATTTTCTTTTAAGAAAATGAATGTTTATTTTTATATTATTGTAAGAAGTGATTAAAAATTTTAAGTTCAAGGAACTTTATTTAACTGATTGGCATTACTTGTGCAAAAAAGTTATTGGGCAATTGACATAAATGCCCCATTCTTTGGAGACAGTGTCAGCTTTTTATGTTTCTCGATACTTTTTTACCTAAATTTACACTTCCGTCCCTTTTTTTACACAACTTTACGCTCCCGCCAAAATTTCCGTACTTTTTTAGGCTTTGTTTCAAGATTGTTTCTAACATGTTTCAAACATGCTTATTTTAATAAAATTTCAGTGAAAAGATAAATTTTGCTCTCATTAAATAATCCATTTTATACTCGAAGTCTTGTAAAAAATCAAGAAATATACACATAAAATAACACATATTAAAACCAAACAAATTAAAAATAATATAGAAACAACATGAATAAAAAAAAAACACAATTAAATTTTTAATCCAATGCATGAAAACATAAAAAAATATGAAAACAATATAGAAATAAACCAGAAATGATATAGAAAACACCATATGAGCAGATAGAGTTAAAAATAGGTAAAATTGTATTTAAAAATCGAAAACTACATGAAAACAACAAAGAAACATCGGAACAACATTAAAAATGGTATGGAAACAACCCAGAAACAACGTAAAAAATATTAAAAACACCACGTGAATAAAAAGAGCTTAAAAATAGGTAAAAATTATATTTACACATTGAACACTACATGGAAACAACAACAAAATTATTAGAACAAAAATAAATATATTATAGAACACCACCGAAACAATAGAAACAATGTACAAAATAATACATGAATAAAAAATAACATAAAAATAGGGAAAACTTGGTTTGAAATATCGAAACAACAAAGAAACAACATAGAAACAACAAATAAACAAATTTAAACAACATTGAAACAACATATATAACAAATAAAGCAATACAAGAACAAAAAAAAATGAAAAAAAAAATAAAAATAATCAAAAAATATGCAAGAGCGTACAAAAAGAAAAAGTAGGTACAAAAAAAAAAAAAACAAATAGATACAAAAGTGATAGGGGTGTATTTTGTGGTATGTTTACCAAAATTAGGCTATTTTATATAATTTTCCCAAAGTTATTTGGTTAGTTAGTGTTTCCATATTTCGTAAAACAAATTAATTCTCCCTCCTATTCCAAATAAGTGTCTTTTTAAGAAAAAAAACATACATATTAAAGATATTGTGTTAAATACTAAATATATCCTTAATTAATCATAAATGTGTCAGAAATATGTGTAGATACCATGATACAGTGAACAAAGGGTAACAACTTTTCATTCTCACTTTTTACCATTTTGTTGATTCCTTACCTAAACCCTGAGAACTGACCTAACTTAAGCGTCGGAGAGTCTTAGTTGGGTCTCAACCCAATTAGCCTAACATTGTGTCATGTCATTTATTCTATACTCGATCGTCTTACTGAACTCACCCAAGATACTCGACCCGGAGGTGCATGATTGCTGATTCAACATCAATATAACTCTTTAAATGTTCTCTTGTAGGTGGCTATTTCCTAATATATCTCTTTTACGTGATGGAAGTGTTGTATAAAATGAGAATGGAGCATATGGGAGTGTTTCAAAAGAACTTTCTCATCCCACATAGAATAGGTAATGAAGGTTTCTTCACTTTATTAGTGGGAGACCAATATGGGCTTAGTAAAAAAGGGGCCAAGTGATTAAGGGGGTCTCGCGCACATAAAGAGCTGGGCCAAATTTGCCGATTGTAGTGTAAAATCGACGATTTGCCCCCACTGCGGGGTCGATATAGTCGCGGCTCGGATTAGTTTTGCAACTTAAAAATTATTTTTATTTTGCTAATTTAAATCCTTACCCGAATATATATTTTTCTACCTTACCCAAAAAATATGTTTTTTCACCTTACCTCAATTATCCTATTTTAGCCTAAGTTGAATTACCTTATTTTCAGATATTCATATTTAATAGCCTACCTGTTATATTATAGGTTGGCTATGTGCCATTTATCTGTTCCCTATCAATTTATAGCTGAGCTATTATTCCCCTATGTGGCTGGAGCCGAGTTTTTGTCCCCCTAATCATTTTATATCCGTTGGAAGATTGGGTGATTATATATCTCAGTTTTTCAGGTCCAGAACATAGTATGAAGAGCCACTATAACCTTAATCCTCTTCTGAAAAATTTCTCTCCTCTTTCTTCTGTGTTGTTGGGTTACATTTGGGAAATTTTGTTCGTTCTACTTGTTCCGTTGAATCCTGGGGGATTACGAAAATAAATCCTTTAGGACAGTGCAGCTCGTGCACGCCTCGGAAATTATTTTGGTGATTCAAGCTCTGATACAGAATATTTTGCCAACATTCTAAAGGATTTATCATGGAGCTTGATAATAATGCTGACCAACTCAACGCACCTCTTCAGAATAATGTCCCTGCAACTATTTCAAATGTCACTGCACCAGTCCTTGTTCCAGTTGCTCTGCATACGCCGACATTCCCGTACGCCAAACCATTTCCAGACATCTCCAAAATTGAAATATTTAGCGATCAGAATTACAGACGTTGGTAGGAGCGAATATTTTCCATCCTGGACATGCACGGTGTTGCTAATGTACTGACACAAAGCAAACCTCAACCTTCTAATGATCCAAAGGAAATGGAGATGTGGATTTATGCTAATAAGGTTTGTAGACATACAATTATTAGGACTCTTACTAATGATTTGTTTGATGTCTATTGTTCTTACAAGGAGGCCAGGGATATTTGGGAGTCTATGCATTTGAAATATACTGCCGAAGATGCTGGAAAACAGAAGTTCGTCATCGGAAATTTTTACAAATGAGAAATGGAGGATGGCAAGGATATCAAAATACAGATCAACGAGTACCACAAGCTACTGGAGGATTTAAAGACTGAAAATATCACCCTACAGGAGGAATTCGTAGCTGGTTTACTGATCGAAAAGTTGCCAAGCTCGTGGAAAGACTACAAGCAGCAATTAAAACACAAACACAAACAACTATCTCTTGCTGATCTAATTACCCACATCATAATCGAAGATACCAACCGGAGGAAACTAAAAGTGAAGAAAGGGAAGGAAATAGCTACAACTGCAAACATGGTGCAAGGTAATTTTAATAACAAGAATGTTAAAAATTTTAATCAGACTGAATACAAACCTAAAGTGAATAACTCCACCAACTTTAAAAAGAAAGGAAATTGTTACGTTTGTGGGAGGCCGGGTCATCATGCACATCAGTGCAAACATAGAAAGAAAAATGGCAACCCTCAAAATCGAAATGGAAATCCTCCAAAGCCAAATGCAAATTTGGTTGAAGGGGATGATATTGTTGATGCGGTGCTTTCTCAAATTAATCTTGTGGCCGATGTGAAAGAATGGGTGGTAGACTCTGGGGCTACCAAGCACATTTGTGCAAATAGAGAAGCCTTTATGTCCTACAATTCTGTGGGAAATGAAGAAGAACATGTGTATCTCGGGGATTCTCGAACTGCACAGGTTCTTGGCAAAGGCAAAGTTATGTTGAAACTCACATCTGGCAAGACCTTGGCTCTTAATGAAGTACTTCATGTGCCTACTATTAGGGCAAACTTGGTTTCTGTTTCCTTGTTAGGAAAGGCTGGAGTTAAAGTGTCATTTGAATCTGACAAGATTGTAATGACAAAAAATAATGTCCTTGTGGGCAAAGGTTATTGTAATTAGGGCCTGTTTGTACTCAATGTTTCTGATATTATTAATAAAATTGCATCTTCTTCTGCTTATATGGTTGATTCTATTGATTTATGGCATGCTAGATTAGGACATGGTAGTACAAGTTATATTCGTAAAATGCAATCACTTGGTTTAATTTCTGGAATCAATAATACTTGTCTTAATAAATGCGAAATATGTTGTGAAGCTAAATTGACTAAGAAAACTTATTTTTTCGGTACATCGAGAATCTGAATTGCTTAGTCTAATTCATACCAACTTAGGAGACTTGAAACAAACTATGACTCGAGGAGGTAAAAACTATTATGTGACTTTTATAGATGACTATTCTAGATACACTAAGGTATATTTGCTTAGAAATAAAGACGAAGCTTTTAACATGTTTCGATTATACAAATCAGAGGTTGAAAATCAATTATATAAGAAGATTAAAAGAGTTAGATCAGATAGAGGTTATGTTTTATTTAATGAATTTTGTGAACAAGAAGGAATAATTCATGAAGTCACTCCTCCATATTCACCTGAATCAATTGGTGTAGCTGAACGAAAAAATAGAACTTTAAAAGAAATGATGAATGTTATGCTCATTAGTTCGGTCTACTTGATAATCTTTGGGGCGAAGCTATATTATTTCATGTCACTAACAAAATAGGATTCCCTATAAGAAAACCAGGAAAGACACCTTATGAGTTATGGAAAGGTTATCAACCTAACCTAAAATATTTAAAAGTGTGGGGGTGTCTAGCAAAAGTTATGTTACCTGATCCTAATAGAAGGAAAATAGGTTCTAAAACATCTGATTGTCTATTTATTGGTTATGCTGATCATAGTGTTGCGTATCGGTTTCTTGTTTTGAAAAGTGATGTGCTAGATGTTAATACAATTGTTGAAACAAAAATGCTGAATTCTTTGAGCATATTTTTCCTTTAAAAAGCGAGATAATTTCTGCACTCTTGAATCTACTTCTTATGCTCCTATTGAACATAATATTGAAAACTCTTTTGAGGAGTTAAGAAGGAGTAATAGACAAAGAAAAGAAACTTCTTTTGGAAATGATTTTTATACATATCTTGTAGAAAATGATTCTTTAACATTTTTCAAGTTATTTCATCTTCGATTCTTTTATCTTGGAAAAAAGCCATCAAAATGAAATTGATTCTATTGAACAACACAAAACTTGGACTTTGGTTAATTTGCCACCTAGAGCTGAGCTAGACCTATAGGTTGCAAATGGATTTTTAAGAAAAATATAATCCGGATGGAACGATTGAAAAATATAAAGCTATTTGGTTTCAAAAGGCTTTACTCAAAAACAAAATGTGGATTATTTTGATACTTTTGCACCAGTTACTAGAATTTCTTCTATTCGAGTTTTGATTGCTTTGGCTTCTATCCATAAACTTTTTATTCACCAAATGGATGTAAAAACTGCTTTCTTGAATGGTGATTTAGAAGATGAAATTTATATGGTGCAACCAGAAGGATGTGTTGTTTCTGGAAAAGAAAACAAAGTTTGTAAATTACTTAAATATTTATATGGTATAAGACAAGCACCTAAGCATTGGCATGAGAAATTTGATCAAGTTTTGTTGTCAGATGGTTTTACTTCTGTTGAAGCAGATAGATGTGTTTATACAAAACTTGTTGATGATGAGTGCGTAATTATTTGCTTGTATGTTGATGACATGCTTATATTTGGCACTCAAATTGATTTAATATATAAATCAAAAGAATTCCTTGCTTCTAAGTTTGATATGAAAGATATGGGGGAAGCAAAGGTGATATTGGGTGTTAAAATTATAAGGAATGATGATGGCATAATGTTGTCACAAGAACATTATGTTAAAAAACTTCTCAAGAAGTATGGACATTTTGACGTCAAACCAGTGAGTGCTCCTTATGATGCTAACACTCAATTAAAGAAAAATTTAGGGGATCTTGTGGCTCAATCTGAATATGCACAGATTATTGGGAGTCTGTTGCATTTAATGAACTTCTCTCGCCCGGACATAGCTTACGATGTGTGTAGATTGAGCAGATATACTCATAATCCTAATCGTGACCATTGGACTGCAACAATCAGACTAATGAGATATTTAAAAGGTACCATGAACTATGGTATCATGTATAGTGGATATCCTGATGTACTTGAACAGTGATGCGAACTGGATCTCTGATTCAGATGAAATAAAATCCACTAGTGGTTACATATTCACTCTTGGTGGGGGTACAGTTGCTTGGAAGTCAGCTAAACAAACTATCATAGCAAAGTCTACCATGGAGTCCGAGTTTGTTGCCTTGGAGTTAGTGGCAATGAGGCCGAGTGGTTGAGAAACTTCTTAGAGATATTCCATTAGGTTCAAAACCAACACCTTCCGATTGTCTATGCATTGTGATTGTCAAGCTGCAATTGCAATTTCAAGAATAAAACCTTTAATGGTAAGAATAGACATATTCGTTTGAGACATAATGTGGTTAAACAAGCTGTTAAATGATGGAGTTATATCCATTGATTATGTGAAGTCATAATTGAATTTGGCCGATCCTCCGACTAAACCATTTGGGGGAGAAAATTAATTAATGAAACATCAAGGGAATGGGACTTAAGCCAACTTGAGAAATTTAACGAGTGATAGAAACCCTACCTTTGTGATTGGAGATCCCATGAATGAGGTTCATACAGGTAATAACAAGTCACTTGTTAATTCTGCTAGCACAACAATTAATTGTCCCTTCCTATGGTGTGAGAAGAGCTAGATTGCAATTATGTGAGGATGAGATATTAAGTTCTTAATGAATTTCATATCCCTTAAGGGTGGTATATTTAATTGCAAAATATACTTGATGAGATTCACCTATATGAGTGTGGAGTGGGGCCGCTCCTATGAGATTTTGGCATATCTCTAGAGCACTCATGAATTCCGGCACGATACGGCCTATTAGCGCAAAACCGCATTGAACGACAAAATATTGAGAGAGTGTAATGTGACTGGTAAGATTTTAACGTACAATAAGAGTTCTTAGTTCATAGAAGCTACAGCTTCACTAAAACTCTGTACTTTATATCTTATCATTCTAGGTCTGGTTCATTGTCCAAAAAACACCAGATGCGATACATTTGCACTCATTTTAGTAACCCAGCAAATATCTCTACTTTTCTTTTCATTCTTTTGAAACATGTGGGGGATTGTTGTATAAAATGAGAATGGAGCACATGGGAGTGTTTCAAAAGAACTTTCTCATCCCACATAGAATAGGTAATGAGGGTTTCTTCACTTTATTAGTGGGAGACCAATATGGGCTTAGTAAAAAATGGGTCAATTGATTAAGGGGGCCTCGCGCACATAAATAGCTGGGACAAATTTGCCGATTGTAGTGTAAAATCGACGATTTGCCCCCTGCGCGGGCGATATAGTCGCGGCTCGGACTAGTTTTGCAACTTAAAAATTATTTTTATTTTGCTAATTTAAATCCTTACCCGAATATATATTTTTCTACCTTACCCAAAAATATGTTTTTTCACCTTACCTCAATTATCCTATTTTAGCCTAAGTTGAATTACCTTATTTTCAGATATTCATATTTAATAGCCTACCTGTTGTATTATAGGGTGGCTATGTGACGTTTATCTGTTCCCTAACAATTTATAGCCGAGCTATTATTCCCCTATGTGGCTAGAGCCGAGTTTTTATCCCCCTAATCATTTCATATCCGTTGGAAGCTTGGGTGATTATATATCTCGGTTTTTCAGGTCCATAAAATAGTATGAAGAACCACTAAAACCTTACTCCTCTTCTGAAAAATTTCTCTCCTCTTTCTTATGTGTTGTTGGGTTACATTTGGGAAACTTTGTTCGTTCTACTTGTTCCGTTGTATTCTGGGGGATTACGAAAATAAATCCTTTAGGACAGTGCAGCTCGTGCTCGGAAATTATTTTGGTGATTCAAGCTCTGATACAGAAAATTTTGCCAACAGGAAGTATTTTGGAATCCAAGAATCAAAAGAAAGATGGAAACTTACCAATTAAGTTGAACATGGACGGATTTCCTACAATCATGCACATGTATTGAAGACTTTATTTTAGGAATTTGAATTGTATTGGATTCTACAGCTTGAGTTATAGAAAGTATTGAGTGAAAAAAAGATTTTTTTTTTAATCTTGTATATGATTCTTTTTATCTTTATGAAGTTTGTGCATGTAAAAAACTTTCATTAGTTAAAATGGTGAGCTGCTGATTTTCAGAGTGTTACCATGGGTTTTTAATTACACCCATGAGGATAAATTAGAGGAAGGTTGAGGAAAGTTGGATGGGATATTCTAATCGAGACACGTGTTTCGTCTTTTAGTCCATGGATAACGGCCAAATTGTAGATTTTAATATAGTAAGTTTTACTTAACCTCCACTAAGTGTGCGCCACTAAATAACTTTTTTTTGTTTGGTAGTGAACTTCTATATAGGGGTGTCAATCATGTCGTGTTTCGTGTTCGCGGGTCGTGTGTCCTGACACGGTTATGACACGTTAGACACGAATACGAACACAATCTGTTTAATTATTCGTGTCAAAATACACGACACGAACATGACCCGTTTATAACACTAGTAACCCAAACACTACACGAAAAACCTATATAACACGGAAAAAAAAAAGAAAAAAAGTAAAAGTATAAATAAAAATTACTTTAAATTATTAAAAAATGCATTTAATAATATGGTCATCATCATATAACTAACTAAAACATCATATACTTAACTAAAACATCACAAAATATTAAAATATATGTCACTATAAATTTAAATTGGTTAAATACAATCAATCGTGTCGACCGCGGTCGAGTCGACCGACCGCCTATTTATTTTGCGTGTTAACCGTGTCCGATCTGATTTTGACCCGAACCTGCTAAGGGTTGTACCTGTACCTGCTAAATTCGTATTAGGTTCCTTTTGGGTTATCGTGTCATGTCACAAATTGACGCCCCTACTTATATATATACACAATTACGAAAATATATAAGTATTCGTATGGTTAATAAAAATGAACCCAATATCTCATAATTTTGTATTAAGGATCTTTTATTCTTGATCATGATGATGACATGATGTTTTATTTGATAGTTTAATACATCAAGTGAATGTGAAATATACAATAATTATATTATCTTATATACATGATATTTATATGAGATACCAAATTAAACATTATAATGTAGAAAAATTCGTACCTTTTTTTCCTCTTTTTCGTATTTGGTTGTTGAACCATATTGTTAACAGTTAGTTCAACTGGCATATAATAACTCAATAATTCAAATTAAATAAGAATCACATCGAAGTGTATATACCTAAACCATTGAAAGCCTTCTCAAAAAAAAAAAAGCAATGAAAGCCATATATATATAATAAAATCAGTATGATCACATGATGCATACCGATCAAAAGAAAAAACAATATCACATGATACATAATCAAGGGGCTTAGCGTACCTGGCCACCACAAGAGATTGTGAGGTGGAGGTCAGAGGTTCAAATCCATGCTCCATCAAATTGCTCCATTTTTAAGAACACTAATCAGTTTGTGCACATCCGCGATTTACCTTAGCTATCAAAAAATTAAAATCACATGATGCATGCAAGACTTTAAAATATCTTAGGATACATGCAATAGAATAATATCACATGATTCATGAAATATTCTGTAAAATACATGAGTGATGATGAAACATACTAATATCTTATTGTTGGTAGTATTGTGCCTACGAGTAAATTACTATGTAATTGACATTTTGAATAAAGTATTATTTTCATATATATCGAGCTTGCATATGTCCATGAATTGTTTGATATTATAAATTGAGTGTTTAAGTTGTTAAACACAGAAAGATTCAATTTATAATTCAATTCAAAGAATTAAAGTCCACGATCGGTAAATAAACATGGACAATTTATTTTGATAAGATCGTCTTAATTTTATTGAAGTTTATATTGACTTTGGTAATAAAATTGTTAATACATTTTCTAAATGTATTGGACTGGACCACGTGAAATTAATTGACCAATAGATATTTAATTTCACTTGATTATCGTACGTGACACCTTAATCCTGAGTGGGTAATGAACTTTGATTACTAACTTGAAGTTCTTTGAGGCATCAATGAGTGAGATTAAATTGATGATCAATATCTTGATGCTTTGGGAATTAAAGTGAAATAACAAGGAACATATATTCACAATATGGAATCCGTCACCTATTTAATAGGCATGATCATGATCTCATGTGTTCTTCTAATAGACTTAATCTCGAGCTCGTAATTCGACATTTGTTGTTGAATTCATGATGTGATGGCAATCACATGGGACTGTCCGATATAAGATGAGGATTGAGATTTATAAATATTAGAAAATAGATTTTGGTCATTTTATCCTATTTCTAATATTTAGTTGATCAACGGGGTGACATGTAAGATCGACAAATCAGAGGATTTAATTATTGGCTTGATAATTTCAATTAGATTAAGAGTGCAATCTTATCCCTTTAGTGGAGTGGAATAAGATTAATAAATTATTTTGATTGATCAAGAGTTGATTGAATCAAACTTAATTTATTGTAGCTTAGTCTAATTGGGTCCGATCAGTCCCTTTGGTGGCTCTAGAAAAGTAGGAATAAATTATAAGAGTTATAATTTATTAGTGCGGTCAATTAATTAAGTGGACCGATTGAGATAATTTTGGAAAGAAAATAATCATATGATTTGCCAATCAATGTGATTTGATTTGCCAATCGAATATTACCTAAAGTAATACTTTCCTTTTGGCAAATGTTTCCATAGTTAATTATTTCTTCTTCCTATTAATAACATCTATCGATCATTTTGTGCCCACACACACAAAGAGATTCATATGCATTCTTGAGTTCTTGGAGAAATGAAGAAGGCTTGAGGGTTTGGAGCGTGGAACTTTTAAGATTTTTGAAAGCACGCTACAAGGGTAATCTCGATTCTTTCTTGTTGCTACAAATTAATTAATTCATGTTAATACGCATTACGTTTCAAGATCCTATTCCGGATTGCTCGGATCACATAAAATCAATTTTTGTGATTGAGCAATTCCGTTTTGGCTAACACTTATATAAGAGAAAAAAAAAAAGAAATAGCTCATTTCTCATTAGAAGTTTGGCTACGCTGTCCACACAAATAATAATCTTTTATTGTACGTAGCTCATTGCAAATCAATTGGTATAAATAAGTTTTCCACACCGAATACAAATTAAATTATATCACAGTATTGAAGTACTTTTCCAATTCTTAATGCCGCATCATTCTGATCATTATTTGATTTATAAAAACTTAGATATTAGTAAAATTTAATGGAATTATTACAAGAGATTTCTTTATAAATTTTGTTGTGATACTAGTAGACCTAAGGTCTAAGGATGCCGAAATGTTGCAATATCAATGTGATTATTCTATCCTGGTTGAGACTTGAGGGACAAACAATACAATGATCTTAAATGTAATATATTTCTATATAATTTGTTTTTTCTTTAATTTTCTATATAATTTGTTTTTTCTTGCTTGAGCCTTGAGGAATATATCATCCTCCGGGGCATGACTAGAGCTATCAAATGGTCTGAGGAAGCTTGGGCCGGGCCGATGCTAGTCTGTTGGGACGAAAGAGAAAATTGGGTTGGGTCAGTCGAAAGTCCATTGGGTAACTATATTGGAGGCCCAAACCATGAAAAATAGGGCCGATCGGGATTTTGAGCCAAACAGATCTAATTTTTTTGGGACTTACAATATGACGGTCTGACCCTATAACCAGAGCAGGCTAGAATTGATAGCTTTACATGACACCATGCTGTCATTATTTCATCAGCTGGGGCTGTTTGTAGGTAGAACAAATCAATGACAAAGAGCTGCCCAATATTAATGAGCTTCCACCAAAAAACGTTAATTTCAACTCATTAAATACTCATAATTAATAAATACACTGTACGAAATTCCATTATAAGATTCTAATGAAATTGTCGTCTAAAATTTGGTGGTGTCCCCCTCGTGCAATTATTCACTTTTTTTTAGCAAATACTATTAATTTATACTGTTTCAGTTTGTGGTCCAATTTTTTGCCAAATTAACGAAGGATAATAGATTGTAGAAAAACTTGATTTTAAACACGTAAAGAAAACTACAAACAGAGAGGCTTTGGCTGCCATGATTAATCAAATGTTGCCTTTTTTTTTTTCGGTTCAACAATATTTAACTTTTATTTTCATTGTGGAATTAGTACGAATAGTGTTATTTCCTCTGTTAATTAAAAGGGATTTTAACACAATTGCCCTACTTTTTGGGGACAATAACAATTTTTTATGCTACCAATACTTTTTTGGACAAATTTATGCTCTCACTCTTTTTTTACACAAATTTACGCCCCAGCCAAAATTTTCGGACTTTTTTACGCTGTTATTTCAAGATTGTTTCAAACATATTTCTTTCAATAAAATTTCAGTGAAAAAAATAAATTATTACATGAACAAAAAAATTTATTAGAACATTAAAAATATTATAGAACAACACAGAAATAATAGAAACAATGTACAAAACAATAAATAAACAAAAAAAGCATAAAAAATAGGTCATAGAAACAAAAAAAAAGAAACAAATTTAAACATCAGAACAACAAATATATCATATAAAACAATATAGGAACAAAATAAAACGAAAAAAACGTAAAAATAATCAAAAAAAAATATGCAGAAGCATAAAAAAAGAAGAAAATATGTACAGAAGAAAAAAAAATAGGTACAAAAGTCATAACATCGTATTTTGTGGTATGTTTACCGAAAAGAGGGTATTTTATGTAATGTTTTCTAATTAAAATGTGTATCATACCCGCACGGCCGTGCCTAGAAATGTTTTGGCCCGAGTCAAAATTTAAAATGGGCCCTTTTTTAAAAAAATTTAAGGACAACATAAATAATATAAAAAATAAATAATTTTTTCATAATGTACAATATTACCTAAAATAATATCACAACCATGTTCAAAATAATTATTAAAATATAACTCGCCTCACAGCTTTGGCGACAAAAGTATAATCAAGTATGTATAATTAAGCTGCAAAATTATTCTTTTCTCAATTGATAATTAAATAGCTAACTCATTCCATCTTTCTTGTGACATGGTTGATCGGAGAAATTTTTTAAAAGATAATTATATAACTCCCTCGAGGTTTGGGCTAATTATAAGAAAAAATCCAGAGGTTTTTCAAAATTACAAATTGGATTTCTATAGAAGAGCGAGCTCTGTCGATTATAAAGAGAAAATAGTTAACTCTAAGGGTGCATTTGGATGGGGGAATTTTAGATGAGGATTTGCAATCCTTGGCTAAATTCGCACCCTTGTCTGGCATATAAATCCAAAAAATGGATTTTATATCCATCTTTTTAAGTTTTAGTTCATTTTCAAAAGATTTTAAATCTCTCGCAAAACCTAGTCATTTGAAATCCATTCTTTTTTTTCCCTTTATGCTCACTTGCAATCTACACACACTGCACACACTACACATTTACACACTACACGCTCTACACATTTTTACACACACACACACACACACACACACACACACACTCACGCATACTCTTGTCTCACATATTCACACCACACTATCTTCACACACACATATTCACACATAATAAAAGTTATATATTTTATATTTTTATTAGTTTATAAAATTAATATTATTTATAAAATAATAAGATTATATCTTTTATTCTTATTTATTAAATATCAATTAAGAAATGAATAGAACTTTTAAATTTTTTTATCAAAATTTATAATAGATTTGAAATCCCTATATAAATCCACATTATCCAAACAAGAGGTGGATTTCAAATCCAAGAAGATTGAAATCCATTCATTTGAAATCCTTAGAATTTCGAATCCCTCCATCTAAATGGACCCTAAAAGAATTCTCTAAAATTTGAGAGTTTGAAAGTTTTTTTTTTTAGAATAAATGTTTTATCTAAATGGACCCTAAAAGAATTCTCTAAAATTTATAATAAATGTTTTATCTAAATGCATACATATAAAACATTCAAATTTTTGGGCCCCTAATTTTTGGCACCTTTTTGGGGCATGAGTCTTTTGACTCACTAGCCTCAAGGCACGGGTATGCATAATCGTATAGTATCTACACCATCTTTTTAAGTTTTAGTTCATTTTCAAAGGATTTTAAATCTCTTGCAAAACCTAGTCATTTGAAATCCATTCTTTTTTTTCCCTTTATGCTCACTTGCAATCTACACACACTGCACACACTACACATTTACACACTACACGCTCTACACATTTTTACACACACACACACACACACACACACTCACGCATACTCTTGTCTCACATATTCACACCACACTATCTTCACACACACATATTCACACATAATAAAAGTTATATATTTTATATTTTTATTAGTTTATAAATTTAATATTATTTATAAAATAATAAGATTATATCTTTTATTCTTATTTATTAAATATCAATTAAGAAATGAATAGAACTTTTAAATTTTTTTATCAAAATTTATAATAGATTTGAAATCCCTATATAAATCCACATTATCCAAACAAGAGGTGGATTTCAAATACAAGAAGATTGAAATCCATTCATTTGAAATCCCTTAGAATTTCGAATCCCTCCATCTAAATGGACCCTAAAAGAATTCTCTAAAATTTGAGAGTTTGAAAGTTTTTTTTTTTAGAATAAATGTTTTATCTAAATGGACCCTAAAAGAATTCTCTAAAATTTATAATAAATGTTTTATCTAAATGCATACATATAAAACATTCAAATTTTTGGGCCCCTAATTTTTGGCACCTTTTTGGGGCATGAGTCTTTTGACTCACTAGCCTCAAGGCACGGGTATGCATAATCGTATAGTATCTACACATACGAATAATTGAAAATACTTTTGTTTCACGTATACATTTTGGAGCACCGTTAAATACACCTTATTTTTTTAAATAAAATGATTAATATCAATATTATAGTAATCCTTATAGTATTATACTTGGCAAATAATACTTTATTTTAATATTTTGTAATATTTAAATAAATCTAAAATTCATCCAAAATTTATTTATAAGTATAATTAATATATCATAAAAATAATAAATAAGAATATTAAAACTATATTAATATATTAATTATTTATTAAATAATTATACTTGGTTTTATGTTAAATTATAATTTAATATAAAATAAAATCTATATATATTAAGTTTTATATTATATAAGTATAAATAAAATTCACTTAAATATACTAACTATTATTATATATTATTTTTAATTTGTGTTATAATTCTAAAGTTAATTAATAAAGTACCTTAAATTAATTTTTTATATAATCTAAACTTAAGTATAAACTATCCACATAAAAATAATGTTAAAATAAGTCGTATTATTACTTCAGAATAACTATTTTATATTCGTGTTATACCATACGTCTATGGGTCCGTATATTAAATATTTCATATTTTTGCCGATTTTTTCACCGTAAATTAAAAAAACTATTTATAATATACTCGTACGTATTAAATAGCAAAATTTTCTTGTCTCGTATATAACTAACAGAGTTTATCGTCGTAGCATTTTGATGGTTTACAAAATCCAAAGCAAAAAAAAAAAATTAATGTTTATGAGAAAAAGTTTAATAATTGGTCTTAAGCTAAAACCACCAGGCATTGGCCGGGTGGTATCACCTCCCAACTTCTTTGTGGGGAAGGTCAGAGGTTCTATCCCCAGTGGGTGCATATGTGTAAAAAAAAAAAAATGGCATCGCTCACTCTTTATAAGGGTGTTTACCAGGGTTCGAATCATGTATTGTCGTATTAATTCCATTTTATTTTATTTTATTTTATTTTATTTTCATAATTTAAAGTGTTTAAACAGCTTACACCTAGTATCATTAAAATTTAAATCTATCTTTTGCCCTTCGTGCGAAGCCTGTGGGTGCAGAAAAATGACAGATTCATTTATTTTAAAGATGTATGTATATATTCAAGCATTTACCTTGATCTTAAATCATGTAATTTATTCTACGTGATGTATAGCCTACGCTAACTGATGCTTTAACTTGCAAATAATTTTGGTTGAGCTTGTAAAATTTACTAAACTTTAAAATATTTTAAAGTTAATTATATATAAAAGATTCAATGTTTGATTTGAACGTCAGATAGGGGCATATGACTCTAAAAAATAAACGGACCTTGTGGTTAATCAATTAGACGGATCTTGTTGTTACAAAATAATTGATAAGGGATAAGAGATAGTGTATATACTTCCATCGTCTGATAATGAGTAGAGTACCCACCCATTTAAGGATATTCATACCTAAACCCTGTAATAATTATATTAACATACCCGTCTCAAACCCGATTAAAAAACTACACCTATTACCATACCCATCTTAATCCATTTGTTGATACCCGCATACTATCCATACCCGCCCAAAACCCGTTTATTTTATATAAAAAATTTATGTTTATATGAATATTTATGAGTACCCTATCAAAAACTAATTATTATATGATAAAATGCCTAATAAGTTAAATTCTTAATAAATGTAATAAAATGCCTAATATGATATTCTTAATAAATATAATAATTAACCATTTCAAATCTGCACGCCACTACAGACTATCATCATTCATTAATTAAATCAAAGTAGCAAATAAATACAATAAATTTCTTAAAATTGTATAATCAACACTAGCACATCATTTAATTCATAAAACTACATCATCAAACATGTAGTTCTATCAAGCTCGACAAAGATAAAACAGAGTTGATATGATTAATGATTCAAAGAAATAAACTTCATATCTTCCTTGTACAAATGAAAATTTATGTTAGGAGTCTAAGAAGAAATGTATCATATCAGGTGAACAAACTAAGTGGAAGTTACTAAGAGGGGTAAATAATTTCCGGTAATGAGTATCCAAGGGGGTAAAATCGTACCCTATCCATATATAAATGGTAGTAGTTAATTTCTCATCTCATACCCGTCCCAAATCCAAAAAAGACTATCCATACCCATCCCATTAGGGTCTGGGTGGGTGGGTACCCGCATCTACCCGTCCCGCTATCATCAAACTTGATCTGTCCCCACTAAAATAGGCCAGTTTTCTTTTTTCGTTGTTCCCAAATTATAGGTTTGTTTTCTTTTTTAGAGTAGTATTAATTACACAATAATAGACTAAAATGGTCATTTTTAATTCAATGGAGGTTTGAGTCTACAATGATATACTCTTATTTAATGCAAGAGTAATACAAAAAATAACAAAAAAGATTATGATCTCAATTATATTTCTTATGTTTTCTTAATATGTATGAAACATCCTACTTGCCTATCTTAGTGGGACAGAGAGGGAAACTTGATGGGTATTAAATGTTAAAAGACATTGATGCTGCTTTTTAGGCAGATCACTTCAAAGCTAAGGTTTCTGATAAAGTCCGTGTCCCAAAAAGGAAATATTCAAGTCTTCTTCTCCGGGAGCTGGAAGTTCTTCACACGAAAACTTGCTTGTGCACATGCAAACGTTAGAGGGCTCTGGGTTTGTTCCAGGGAGGCCCCTTTGATGCTCAAGTCGGCACGTGGATCGAGAGAATAAGACAACAAACAAGTACTGAATTAAATACGTATGAGTAATTATGAATCAGATTGTACTTACGAATGAGGAGGGACCTTTTTATACCTGAGAGATGGGCTTATGGGGCGTGTAGGAGAAATTGGCCTATGGGCCAGTCCTAGACTCCTTTGGGTTGGGTTATTTCATTAAGAGCCCATTGGGTAATTAATATTAAACTAATATATAATTCAAATTATATATTAAATAGTTAAATGTCAGTTTAAATAGTTAAACTGGTACCATGTATGGCTTGTCTTATTTTATATCTTGTCTTGCCTTTGGAGAATCTTTGACCATTTTTGCACAAGGACGTTTGGGAGGAGTGTTTTTGATCATGTCTTCCAAAGGTAATATTCTTGTCTCTACTCTTTAGCTTTGAACTTCTTTGCTTTGTAAAACATTTAGAAAAATTTCTTTGAAAGTTGAGGAGAGTGACCACGGAGTGTTAGAGTGATGAGTAGATTGTATAAAGTGAAAAGAGAGATAAAAGCCCAAAAGGTGGAGGAGGGCGCCTCCCCAGAGTGGGCCCGAGCACCCTCCCGAGTAGGGGAGGGCGCACCTTCAGGGGATGGCCCACGCCATCCGGTCCGTTCTTCTTTCCACGTTTCTCCATATTCTTCGGAGTTTTCATGTATTTTGGGCCAGATTTAAGATTTTGGTTCTTCTCCAGGTCCACTCGAGGGCCGGGGCATCACCAACCGTTCAGTCTCCGGTTTTGTTTATTCCATTTCAACCTCTATCCATGGATTTTTGATATTCTCTCTCTCACTCCGGAGTTGTGTCATGATGGTGAGGGGGAAGTAAAGTTTGAGCCTGATTCGAGTTCAAGTGATGAGTCTTCCGAGGAGGAGTCCGAGAAAGATAGTCTAGAAGAGGTCCATCGACCCAATTATTAGCATAGGCCTTCTCTCGGGAGTCAAACATTAGTTCCAGGAGAGTTAGTAGTAAAGTATCATCTATATGCCTTCGTAGGTTGTTGGAACGGCTAGAGCTTCATTTGACATTTCTGATGTTGGCTCTAGGTCCGGGAAATAGACTTACTCATCCTCCTGAGGGCTTCGTCATGGTGTATCTTTACAGTTTCTTTGTTGGCTTTGTTCTTCCTCCGAATAATGTTCTTACTGTGATCCTTAGATCTGTGGGAGCATGTGTTGGAGAGATGGTTCCTCAAGCTTATGCATGCATACGAGATTACGAGCATGCCATGCGACGGTTGGACATGTCTCCAACTATGGACGGGTTCCACTATTTGTTCTATGCCACGAAGTTTTCTGGTGACACATTATTCCACTTCTTCCTTCGCCTCCAATGCAAGTTTCTTATGGGGGCTTCCTTCTTCTGGTGGTTTATGGAAGGAGGACTTCTTGTATGTGAGGGACAATAGTTGGGAGTTCCCTCACGAATGGGTCTCTGAACATATGTCAGCCTGAGGCACTCCGGCTTTTCAGGAAGGAGATGGTGGAAGTTAAATAAATCCAAAGGTTTGTTTGATAGTCTTCTGAATGTTAGGGAGTTATTGGGTACTCCACCTTGCTTTACTTTTTTGTATTGCTCCTTGCTTTACTTGTATATTTGATTGTTTCCATTATCGATCTTATTTCTTGATTGGTTTTTCGGTAAGGGAGTTCTGACATCGGAGTTGATGACCTTCAAGAGGAATAAAAAGGAGAAGGCCAAGGGAAAGTCTGCTGCTGGCGGGAGCTCGAGCGCCTCGCCTCGGAGTGATGATGAGCGAGGGTCGCGCTCGTGCTATTCGGAGGGTGATCGGTGCCCGTGTTCTTGTTCCAGGAACCGTGTTGATGTTGTTCCTGCTCCCCGTCTTTCTTATGGTTCTTCTGGGGGGAAGAGGCCAAGGATGGACCCTGGTGATGCTGATTCCAGGACCATTGGTCCTCGAGCTATCTTTTCTGGCGGAGTAAACCGTCGTGAGGGGATCCAGTCCCATTGGGACTATACGGATTCCGACTTGGGCTATGCTAGTACGAGATGAGCTTTATCGGCTGATGATTAGTCTCTTCTTAGGTCTCTATCCTTTAAAGACATCGAGACACACCTTTTCGGGGATGTCACTCAGGTAAGCTTACGTGGTTACTTTGCATCTTCACTCTTCATTCTTTGTCTCTTTTCATTTTGCCAATATTTATGCAAATTTTGGCGCAGATTCTAAATCATGTTGCGGTATCGAATCATCAGGGTGAGGTAGTAGAGATGGAGAATCGATAACTCCGGGATAAGGTGAAGAGCCTAACAGAGGACACAACTTGGTAAGAAATCAAGATGTCCAACTTGTCGAAGGAGTATGAGTGGGCGAAGGCACAGCTTGACTATGCATCAAAGATGGATAACGTCTTTCTTCAGTCTTCAGCTAGCGCCCAATTGCTGGCCCGGGAGAGGTCCAGCTCGGTGGAGGCTTACAGAGCTTCTACAGAGTGTCGCTCGGA